>JAJJMA010010511.1:833-13020 GCA_023529015.1 Papaver nudicaule | reverse complement strand
AAAAAAAAAAAAAAAAAAAAAATTTTTGAAGCTATGGGAAAAAGAAACCACTTACAGATCAAAGAAAACGCGAACTCGAGAGTCGAATTTCGGGTCAGTGATTCGGCACCAGTGGTCATGGAGTTCAGATTTTGATATTCCTAGTGTCAAATCTTTCCTTCCCCTTAATGCGTTCAAAAGCTCTTCTGCAAAATCTGGTGTATCTTTCATTCCTGTATAAAAAAGAAAAACAAGAACCAGATGACTGCTTGGCACGGTGCAAAATCATAATAATGCTGGTAGCTATACGGCAAGCTAAATTTGCAGCAGGCCGTGCAATATGCACAGGCAGGCTTGGTGCAGCCAAAGGCTTCCAAAGCTAAATTTCTTGGCTGATCATTGCTTGCTGCCTACGTACACTTACCAATGCAGTATGCGAAATCTGAGCGGCTAATCAGACCGGTCCGAAGGGAAGCGAACCGGTCGAACCGTTGTTCGACATCTTTCCATTTGTCTCCCCCTGAATCAAAAAACCTCAGCTGTTTCATTGCTACTGCTCCCCCACAACTTTCTTGTTGGTTATTGTTTTTCTGGTTGGTGTCTGGTGAATCACAACAGACAGACCAGTTTTGTGTTGTAGATGAAGACGAAGAAGAAGACGTCGAAGAAGAAGCAGAAGAAGAATTAGATAGAGAACATTGGGTTTCTTGAATTTGAGTTTCTTCCATGGGTGGTTTTCTTCTTCTTCAGACTAGTGCTAGAAGAAAGCACTAGAGAGAAAAAGATATTGAAAGTGTTGTGATTATTCAATGATGCAGAGACTGTAGGAAATTTGTTTGTTTATACTAGCTACTAAGAAGATTGAGAATTAGTGTAATAATATTAGATGATGGGTGTGATTAGGTACTTGAGATGAGGAGTAGGGGAGAAAAAAGTTGGAAAAGAAGAAATGAATAGAGTAGGAGATGAAGAAAGGAAAGGTTGTACGTGGTGAGATATTGAGAGATGAAATGGAAAGAGTAGTAGGAAAGACGGTGGTAATAAATTAAGCCTAGGGAGGGAGCAGGTAAAGAATACTGCCACGAAAAGTAAATGATTTTTCTTTCTTTTTCGTTTTCTTTGAAGAAGCTCAGCTGCCTTTGAAGTAGCTAGAGAGGGTAGGACTGGTACTAGAGAAATATTTTGATCTAGCAGTGCTAGAGCATTTTTGATCTAGCATTGCTAGAACCATTGGATCAACTAATCTAGTGGTGGAGGTTTTCGGTAGAGTTTTTTACTACAAGATTAAAAACTAAATTTCCATTCAAAACCACCACCACCATTGAATTATTAGATTTGATGGCTCTAGCATTGTTAGATCAAAATTATTTCGCTATTACTAGTAGTAGGGGGGTTTAACCAAATCTTTTCATGGTTTAGCATATAATGGAATTGAAAAGCAACTTCAACTTGCGTTGAGATTAGTCCCATATCGTACAAGTAACTTAAGATGGTTAATAAGCGAGAGGCAACACTAACCTTGCAAACCAGTTTTACAAGATGATTCGTTAGTATCGGGGATAATTTTCGGGTTTGGACCCCCTATTTTTCTGGCGTCCACTGTTTTGTTAGTGTCGGGGATAATCTTCGGGTTTTGTCTTCAGTGTATCTATCTGAACATTTTTTTAAATTCCATTGTAAATGATGATGATATTTCGAGGAGGTACCTTTCCTCTAAAAACCAAATTAAATGAGCAGTTCTACATGTACCGACTAAAACCAAATGCACAAACCGACTGCTCACATTGGGATGGGTCCCACCAACCTTGGGGTCCATTTTCGGGCCCTGCTAGCTAGGGGTCGGTAAATTTTTGTTTCCAAATAGAGAAAAGTTAGACGGACCGAAAAAAAAAACTAATCCAAAACTAATCAACCCTCTAATGTGTCACACACCACTAACCCCCCTGCTAATCTACCATTAACCCCTAAACTAATCTCCAACCCAGACACATTACACCCGATTAGTTTTGTGTTAGTTTTTTTTTTCTGTATGGCCAGACCCACTGTTCCAAACAGAGTTTCTTGCATATTGAGGTGACATAAATTGACATCTAAGCTAAAAGTCAATGTTCTTAATTGCTATGCACAGTCTCTAAAAGTGCATGTCAGATACTAATAATGCCATTCTCCTAGTTAGCCAAGCCTTATCACAGGCAAATTAAACACAGTAGTGTTTGCATTTTTGGGTAAAAAAAAGGTCACTGTTTGAGTGGGGTGGTGGTATATTCATTGGAGGGCTGTATTCATAGCCATGAGACAAAATCTGCCCTACTCCCACCAACAACTCCATCTTTGGCTGCAAATTAGTATAATAATAAGTTAATAACAGATCCCCCCAGATCGACATAAATCAATCCCTTTGCTTTCTGTTGATTCTCGCATATTCCAAAGGTATGATCTTGAGAATCTTCTTTGTAAAAATATTTGATTTTTCACGTACATCTGCATATGCATATGTAAAATATAACTACCCCAAGACAGCAAGTGGTGTGAAGCCTCTCCAATGCAATATGTATGCATAGCAGGGACGGACTTAAGATTCTTTCTTGGGTAGGGCTAGAATATCATTGATTGCCATGGCGGCCGAAGGCCGCAAATTTTTTTTTTTGGAACAGAGTGTATAACTACTAAATAACTGTAATTTATGGAGAGATCGGAAGAAAAATGAAAAAGTAACATACATTTCACACAAATTTAGGTATTAATGCTCTCATTTATGGGCTAAAACTATATGAAAGATGTCTACTCATAATATTTTGATGGGCTAAACTAGAAAATGAACAAAATTTCATTACCTAAATTTTAGTTTGTCAAAATCTAGGACGGGCTACAGCCACCTTAGCCCAGCTGTAGGCCCGTCCGAATTTTGAGACGCATTTTTAAGCTAAAACGAATGCCCACATTTGATTTGTACATCAGTGAGACTGTGAGCGTATAATTCATTTGTTTAAGATTATGAACTCGCAATTAATATCGCAGCATACATGTGAGTGCGATACAATAATAATATCAAATGATATAAATTTGAAGGATACCCATGCGGGTCAATCATGCATGGACGCATAACACTGTGATAAACATATTCTTATTCGTTTGTCCATTACTAGTCCTGAGAGACCGCGTACCTAGGAGTTTCACTTAATCCGCACAAGATGATCGACTACGAAATCATCATGCATGGGGGGTTTTCGCTGTAAATATTGAGACGTAATTAAGATATAACCGGATCCGCACAGGATGACTGACAACAAAATCATCATGTATGAACCGTTATAAAGAATAAACATTGAGGTAATCATTAAAATATCACGAGATCCGTACAGGATGATTGACCTCGAAATCATCATGTATGAACCAATATAAGAAGTAAAACATTAAGTCAATCATAAGCTTTATTACTATTGCGGTATAACATGACTTACAATGCATAAGACAGTCATACTCTAATGATAAATTAGATCTTCTCAACTCTTGAATGAATATCATTGAAGAGATCAAGGTTATTACACTATGAATCATCAAACTTACATACGAATGCTATCTTTTCTCTCAACTAGACTAGGATGAGCTCACAATAAGCCTTTCTCTCTCCTAACCTAGCTCTCGGCTCCTTTTTGTCGACCCCTTTCTCAAGGGGTGGAGTCATGTATTTATAGAATTTGA
The DNA here is from genome assembly GCA_023529015.1 of Papaver nudicaule. Taxonomy (NCBI): domain Eukaryota; kingdom Viridiplantae; phylum Streptophyta; class Magnoliopsida; order Ranunculales; family Papaveraceae; genus Papaver; species Papaver nudicaule. The sequence goes on along the minus strand of JAJJMA010010511.1, from coordinate 9,339 downwards.
GATTGATTCACTGTTCGTCAGGCCCATCCCATGCGGTCCGGGCTAATGCGGTTTGTTGGGTATGCGCTTCTTGATGATATCCGCGCGTCCTTGTTGACTACGCTTGGTCTCGCCATATTACTTGGCTGAGGAGATGCCACGTCTCTCTGTGTATAGATCCGTTGGCATTTGATGCCTCTGCCATTTGCCAACCACCTCTGGCGGTCCAATCACGTCCAACAGGGTCTGTCTTTATCTCAGCCGTTGATTTCAAACCGTCTCGAGATCTCGCAAAGATGATTTTGGTTCCTCTGCGGTGTAGGTTTGGGCAGTGTATTTATTTTGTTCGAATGATCATAGCTAGATGTGTAAATGCAGTGTGATCAAGAAACAAAATGACTTAAAACCACTGAAAGTATACAGACTTCCATTTACAAGTTGCAACACTAAATAATTTTTGTACAATTTTTGGTTTGTGTTTGTTCAAATCTTTAGACAAAAACTCATATACATCAAATGAATTAATTACCTTCGAGTTCGAGGGATTTGAGATAAGAGGAGGATCATGAATAATAATCGGAACACCTCAGAGAAAAACATCCCCATCTTTTTGCTCGTTAGTTGATTTTATGATGCAAATCACACGACTGGCTCTATTGAGAGAATGCACAGATTCCAATGTGTACTTGGATGTAGCCATGGTGTTCAGTGTCAAGCTCTTCCATGAGTAAGGCAGCATGTTCCTCTGCTGCTTCTTGGGTTATGTAAAGCTTATTTGTAGCTGCACTCAACAAAATAACCTGCAAAACAAGCAATATTACCATTACACCACTAGAAGAAAAAAATGCACATTTTATTAAAAAAAATGTTTTGATAAAGATTATAATTAATGAATGAAATTAAATTAAAAGGTGTTTTAACCTGCTTTATTTCCTTTTGAGTGATCTTTCCATCCAAATTCCTGTCGCACCTAAATAAAATTTAAGCACATTATAAAGATTCATTTTTTTTTTCAAAAAAAGTGTTGAGAAGAACTAAAACTGAATGTAAGAAAAAAGAAACCACTTACAGATCAAAGAAAACGCGAACTCGAGAGTCGAATTTCGGGTCAGTGATTCGACACCAGTGGTCATGGAGTTCAGATTTGGATATTCCCAGTGTCAAATCTTTTCTTCCCCTTAATGCATTCAAAAGCTCTTCTGCAAAATCTGGTGTATCTTTCATTCCTGTATAAAAAAGAAAAACAAGAACCAGATGACGGCCCTGCACGGTTCAAAATCATAATAATGCTGGTAGCTATACGGCAAGCTAAATTTGCAGCAGGCCGTGCAATATGCACAGGCAGGCTTGGTGCAGCCAAAGGCTTCCAAAGCTAAATTTCTTGGTTGATCATTGCTTGCTGCCTACGTACACTTACCAATGCAGTATGCGAAATCTGAGCGGCTAATCAAACCGGTCCGAAGGGAAGCGAACCGGTCGAACCGTTCTTCGACATCTTTCCATTTGTCTCCCCCTGAATCAAAAAACCTCAGCTGTTTCATTGCTACTACTCCCCCACAACTTTCTTGTTGGTTATTGTTTTTCTGGTTGGTGTCTGGTGAATCACAACAAACAGACCAGTTTTGAGTTGTAGATGATGAAGAAGAAGAAGACGTCGAAGAAGAAGAAGATGAAGAATTAGATAAAGAACATTGAGTTTGTTGATATTGAGTTTCTTCCATGGGTTTTTCTTCTCTGTTCTCTCTTCTTCAGACTAGGTACTAGAAAGTCTTCTGAATAAGGAAATTTGTTTGTTATACTAGCTACTAAGAAGATTGAGAATGTAATAACTAATGAGATTAAATGGATGGGTGGTGTGATTAGGTACTTGGGGATGAGGAGTAGAGGAGAAAAAAGTTGGAAAAGAAGAAGAAAGGGAAAGGGTGTACGTGGTGAGAGTTTGAGATATTGAAGAGTGGGAGGAAATGGAAAGAGTAGTAGGAAAGAAAGAAGGTGGTTTAGGCTTAGTCTTATGGACATCCACGTCAGCTAGTAGGTAGGAGACGTTCTTATGGGTTGGCAAGATTGGATTTCAAGACGCTGAACCATTCGGCGTTGAGAAATCTCAGCCATTAGATTAAAGTATGACAATTAATTCAACGGATAAGAATGTAGCGCCGAACCATTCAGCGTTTTTTTCACTTTTTCAGCGCTGAACCGTTCAGCGTTTCCTCACTTTTTCAACGCTGAACGGTTCAGCGCATCAATCTAGCTACTACTTGAGCTACTACCATCTGCTAGGAGAGAGAAGTAGTATTACTAGAATACACCACGCTTTTGGTGGAAGTAGTAGCCAATCTTGACACCATAAGACTAAGCCTTAACCAAATCTTTTCATTGTAAATGGCTTAGCAAATCATGCAATTGAAAGCAACTTCAACTTGGTGAAGCGGCAGCAACTTGCATTTCAGATTACATGCTTGTGTTGAGATTAGTGGCACATTGTCTGGACAACTTAAAATCTCAATTTAAACCGTGGACAATTCTAACTTTGTAAGCTTGTGTTACCGGGTGATGACTTAATAATATAAGTATCTTGCACAAATCGACCCCTCACATTTAGGTGGGTCCTGCTATACAGATGGTCTATTTTCGTGGCCCGCCGATTTTAAATGTTACGGAGAGTCGGTTTGTAGGGTGTTTTTCAGAGGGCGGTACATTAAAAGTTTTTTGTTACTTTTTTTTTGCAGATTGAGGTGACATAAAAATTTGGGGTGACATAAAAATTTGGGGTTTGAAATTTAATTACCATTTACCATTACTTTGGGGGGGGGGACTGGGAGTGACATCTAAGCTAAAGTCAATTTTCTTAATTTGATTTGCTATGCACAGTTTCTAAAAGTGCCATGTACCACTAGCTAGCTAGCCCAGCCACCCTCATGACTGGCAAAATCGAAAACTCTAGATGTAGAGCTAAAAAGTGTCGTAGAGATTTTGTAGAGATGTGATCCGATGGTGTAGAGCGAAAAGAATTAATCTAATGGTGGACCCCCCTGCAAATCCGATGGTGTGGGTGGTGCCACCTCACGCTCTACAACACTATTACTCTCTACCTCTCTACACCAAGGGGCTTCCTGGCAAAATAAACAAAAGGCTGACTGTTTGAGTGGGTGGTGCTACATTCAATTTTGTTTTTCTTTGTTTTGCCGACCTCAATTGCTCTTGCATCAATCTGAGGGGGAATTTTGTCTTTTTCTTTGAAGAAGCTCAGCTGCCTTTGAACTTGAAGTAGCTAGAGAGGGTAGTACTAGTACCAGTGGTTTAACCAAAAAAATTTCATTGTAAATCAAGCAGCAGATGGTTTAGCAAATCAAACTTTGTAAGCCGCTTTTACAACGTGAGTTAGGTACATGGACTTCAATAACTTGCTCTTGATTTTTTAAATTCCATTACAGAAGATGTGCCTTCTCATAAAAACCCCAAATCGGTCGTTCTACATGTACAGACTAAAAACAAAACGGAAATTCAATTGGTACTCCTCAACTTTACTCGTGCAAATCTAAATGTTTCGGTCACATAATCTCTGCCACCGGATTCCCCTACGGGCTTTCTGGCTAGATTTTTATGTGTCAACATAGTGCATAATGTCATTCTCCTAGGCCAGCCAAGCCTTGTCACAGGCAAATTAATCACAATAGTGTTTGCATTTTTGGGTAAAAAAGGGTCACTGTTTGAGTGGGGTGGTATATTCATTGGAGGGCTCTATTCATAGCCTTGAGACAAAATCTGTCCCACTCCCACCAACAACTCCATCTTTGGCTGCAAATTATAATAATAACAGATCCCAGATCGACATAAATCAATCCCTTTGCTTTCTGTTGATTCTCGCATATTCTAAAGGTATGATCTTGAGAATCTTCTTTGTAAAAATATTTGATTTTTCACGTACATCTGCATATGTATATATTTACCCGGCTATTTGAAGGCGAGCCCTTTTTTAACGAGGGCGAGGGCTAATCCAAAATAGGGTCACAATGAAGTAATCTCAAAAACCCCTTATACACCATAATTAGGATTAGAGATGGTAATTGGGATTAGCAAATAAAATATTGATTATTAAAAATATTAGATTATTAATTAGCAAATCATCTTAAAATTAGATAGTTAGCCATTATCACCACCACCACCTCCATTATCACCACCACCACCACCATCTCCATTTCCACCACCACCGCCGCCTCCAATTCCCCCCACCACCGCCACCATTTGTGGATGTGTTTTCGAAAATGTTCAAACATGATCCTCAAAGCTCAAAACAGTTATGGGAAGACCCACTTCAATGTTAAATTTGTCGAAAATCAACTCAACCCAATTGCTTCGTACCTAGAATCGTCAAAGAAATGACATAATATTGTGACGATTCTCTAAAAGTCGTCAAGGATTTATGATGGTCTATGACGACCCAGCGTGTGGAGATGAACAATCGTCAAGTTTTTTGAAGTTCCATGACGATTTAAGAAGTAGATCCAAAATGCCCGAAAATACTGCTTGCTAAATCGTCACACTATGTAATAACACCTTGACGATTTAGCTTTGAGAAGAATCACCCCTCTGCCAAGAAAACAAGTTAACTCGTCACACTATGTGATAAAACTTGACGATTTGGCTTTGGAAAAAATCACCCCTCTCCAAAAAAACAAGTTAAATCGTCATACTATGTTATAAAATCTTGACGACTTAGATTTGACAAAAATCACCCCTCTGCCGAAAAAACAAGATAAATCGTAATGGCTTTTGCTTAACTTACATGACGACTAAGTTTTATTATGCTCAAATCGTCGTGATTTACATCATGACCATGACGAGTTTAGGGTGTATTAACAGCTGTTTGAAAACAGGTTGTCGGAATCGTCGTGGTTTGAAGATAAACCATGACGAATTTCTGATTTTTTCTTTGAGTTTCCAAACAATTTAGACATGTAAACTAACACAAATGAATCAAACAAAGTACGATTTACCATTGTCAGCAACAAACCGTTAAAAAAAAACAAACCACTGTCAACCTTGGAAACGAAAAATGTATCAAACACACCAAACCGACATAATATTCTTTCACCTACTAAAACGAAAGTGCGAAACGAAAAACTAAACCATATCATTGTTGCCCCCATCGGCTTCACCTTCACCACGCCCACGGCCACGGCCACGGCCAAGCCCACGCCCACGACCCCGACTACGACCTCGTCTAGAAGTTTCTCCTGTCTCTTGAGTCTCTTGAATGGCACTGGTTTCAATATGACGACTCTTCGTGTTGCGTCGTAATTCCTCGAACATGTGCTCCGCCTCAGGCATATGGATGTGCCTAACGTGTTGATTATGTTGGTTCAGTTCAGCTTCGGTCAACCCCTTTCCTTTATCCGATCAAACACAACCAGTTGAGGATATCTTTCAAGCGCTCCTTCTATTTTCATTAAAAAAAAACATGAGTTAGATATTTGAGTAATCTAAGTGTGAATCTTAAACAACTCAATTGCAAAATATATTCTTACGCATAACTTGTACAACGAAGAATCATCATGGACGGTATTACGCCCACGTCCACCACGGCCACGAGGGAGTCTGACTTCCCCTTCCCCACGTATCACTTTGGCATGCGTGAATGCAAGGTACCAATGCATGTATTCTTTTGTGCTCTCATGTCCAAGCACCACCGGATCCCATAAAAGATATCCGTTTATCAAATTATCCATCCATGCATTCCAATGTTCGTAAGAGGGCTCTGGTTTGTATTTTACGACGATACGTCCAATGTCAGCACCTGATTAATCACGATCCACTTTGAATTTCCCATCACCTTTTTTGTCAAATGGACGATCTTGAATATACCCGACTTGCCTCATTATTCGGCTCGGGTCGTGCATTGTATGCCCAAGGGGGTGCCACAAAGGACCATTGTACATAAAAATTGGTTCTCTTGGTGCCATTTTTCCCTCATTCATATGGTCCATGTAGGGGTCAAAAACTACCTCATGTGCCTCCATGCTGTCCAATCTTTGGCGAACGAAAAGGTACCAATTCTTCTTTCCCTTCAGCTGATCCCCTGTGAACATGTACCTCTGGCCTCTTGGTTGATCTGGTTGCCATTGGCCTTTCTTTGCCAGATCAGTCCACCTATCATTTGCTGCCATCAGTTTCGGAAAGTGTTCATATATCCACACCTGTGAAGAACATCAACTACACATAAACAACAGTCTATATATATTACGGAATATGTACAACTTAAACCACCAAAAAACCATACATTACCTGCAGCAGAGACGTGTTGCAATTGAATTGAGCAGTTTTATGCCGGGATACCTTTCTCAGCGCCGTGTTTACGTGTGACACTATGGTTGTTCCCCACGAGTACTGGTTCACCTCATCCAAGGGACATAATAGCTGGAGGTAGTTGGCGTTCACCCTGTTACCGGCAGACGAAGAAAATACACAAACAACGAGGACATATAAGAGATAAGCTGCAGCAGCAGCCCTTACTTCATGATCTACCATTGGAGTATCCTCATGTTTTTTCTTGGTCCCAGAATACTCCTCTCTCAACCTTACCAGATTGAACTCCCTCTTCGGTTTGCCATCGTTGTCAAGCATAAACCATGAGTCCGCCTCCTCCTCACCCCACCCAAACAACTCTTCTCACAATTCACGAAGTCTCTTAAAGGTGAGTTGCCTTTCGTAGCCTTCACTGGTTGACTTGCCATCAATTTTGACCTTGAAAGTATGATGAGCATCTTCAGGAGTGAGCCCCATCTCCCCGAACCCAAAGTGCATGGTGTCGGTCTCCGCATAATACCTCTCACAGAATGCTGATACTGTCTCGCTGTCATAGTTGATAAAAGAGTTATCCACGATTGGCCTCAGACCGGAGTTGTCAACAATCTCTATGAACCTTTCACATTCACCTTCAAGCGGCCAGTTGGACATATTGTGGTACGCCGTTTGGTGCCTCAATAGTCTAGTGGCATTCGAATGATCCTATGAGATAGAAATTTATTACTAACAATCAACGTATTAGCTAAACGTATCTTAAATTATAAGCAAGGGACGGGTATATTACCATGGTAGCGTAGACTGTTTGAGCCCAAGATTTGTATCCGAAAAGAACCTCTCCACCATCAGCTGGTACCCCGTAAGGTCCGTGTTCTTTTGGTAGCATCAGAATCTCATCGGGAATGTGTGATTCCTTCGCTTTAGCTTTCTTTTTGCATTGGGGTTGGGCTTCACCTTGGGTTTGGTCTTCACCTTGGACCTCATCATCATCATTAAGAATATCCTCATCATCATTAGGAATATCCTCCTCATCATCATCACCTTGGGGTCCGTCATTAGGTTGTACCCTACCAGTTCTGTATTCATCAAATTGCATTTGGAGGACGTTATGAGGAATATCATCTTCAGCCCTCGAAACATTAGCATCACCATCGAACTCCATAGGAGTAGGAACTGCATCAGGGTTTGGCTCACGGATTATCACATGTCGATGTCTGGTAGTACGAAGACTTGGTTTGGAACCCTCGGGTGGCAATGGTCTTTTTCCCCTTTTGATCTTCTCCAACCTTAATACATACAAAAAAACAAATCAATTAACAAGTAAACTGACACAGTAAATCGTCATGGAAACAAAGGAATATACGACGATCCTCATAAGAACAATGAAAATCGTCAAGGAATATTACAAATGCATAACGAGTTCATTAAGCCCCACTCTAAATCGTCAAGGTAAAGCATTACGATTTACTCATACAACTGGACAGAGCCTAAATTTTTTATGTCCAAACTCGTCATGCTTTGGGACACTATTGAGACGATTTCAAAAAATTCGTCGATTTAATGTATAGTTACATGACGATTCTAGGCATGCAAAAATAGGCAATTTAATCTGAAAGTGACTAACTCGTCAAGGAATTATGAAAAATCTCGACGATTGTTCTTAAATTTTTTTCTGTGGGACAATATTCAGACGATTTAGGGAAATTCATCAAAGAAATGTATTATTGTATGACGATTCTGTGCATGCAAAACTAGGAAACTATATCTGAAACTGTGTAAATCGTCAATCTTTTGTTCAACAGCAAGACGATTGTTCTTAATTTTTTTTTTCTGAAACTGTAAAATCGTCGTGCTATTCTTTCATAGCTTGACGAGTTTTGATGCTGTAAATTCAATTGACGGTTTCTAACCTATCAAATCTATTCAAACTACATCCAAAACAATTGCAAAGGTGATTGGAGTAACTTACCTATGCATTTCCGCCAAAGATTCTTCCTCCCGTTGTTCCTCTTCGTCACGATTGATATTTGATTTTTTCTTTTCTTTCCTCCTCTTGTAGGTAATTGTTGAATCATCTCCTTCTCCGTAGATAGCCATGAATTTAATTCGAAAGAATTTGAGAGTAGTAAGTAAGAATTCGAAAGAAGAAGGATTTTGAGAGAATCGGGTTTGGTTTTGATTTTTTTTTTTTTTTTTTTTTTTTTTTTTTTTTTTTTTTTTTTTT
>JAJJMA010010490.1:1739-15630 GCA_023529015.1 Papaver nudicaule | reverse complement strand
CCCCCACCCCCCACCTCCCCTCTCTCTCTCTCGCTCTTCGATTCTTCAACAAAAAAAAAAGGAACAGTCAAAATTAGGGCAGAAAATTTCCCCCAATTGAACAAACACTCATTTTTTTTTATAAGATCTTAGATCTGGAAATAGGAAACTGAGTGCAACAGATTACAATTTCAAAAAAGAGATTTGTTGTTCTGTTGTTGTTGTTGGTTGGTTGGTTTGAGATCGGAGAATTGGATCTGAAAAGAGGAGATGGCCTTATCTGGTATGAGAGGTCTCTCCGTTTTTATAAGCGATGTAAGAAACTGTCAAAACAAAGAAGCTGAAAGACTCAGGGTTGATAAAGAACTTGGGAATATACGTACTCGTTTCAAAAATGAAAAGGTCAGTTTCTCTCAATTTCTGAATCTCATTATTAAACGAAATGCTTCTGTTTTGATTCAATTTCGTCATTTTTCTTTGGTTTGTGAAATGGAATTTGATACATTAGTAGCTGAAAACCTAATAGTTTAATTATTGTTGTCAGCATTGAATTAGGGTAAGGGGGTGATTTTGATTGTAGAAAAGTAGTGAAATATGGTGCTTGAATACTGATGTGGGCAGAGAGAGTATTGCTTAGGAAATGTGTTATGGTTAGTACCTGTTTGGAAGTTAGTCTATTTGGTTGATGTATAATGGCACTAGTAGGAAACGTCTGAGCTCGTTAACAACTTTATGAGAATAAATTTTCGGTACCAAGTTTTGAGTGTTTTAGACATTCACAGTGGCAAAGGTTAATAAGACGTTAAGGGGAGAAATGTTTTGAAACGGGCAGCAAATAGGTGTTACAACTTAGAAAGCTACGTAAGTTTACATTGTGTTCGCATTATTAGGTTTTACAACTCAGAGGAATACCTATGCTTATATTTTGATAGGTTGCATCTCACCTGGTTTTTCCTTGGCATTTATTTTTCCTGTTGTTGTTTGTTTTTGAAATGTAAACAATATAAATAAGTAAATTACAAAAAAAATATAGGTTATTTGGTCTTGCAGAGTACTAAATGAGAAAAAATTGAATTATGCAGTATCTCTTAACCATTTTGCCTTTTGGATAATCCACACCACAAACGCTTAAATGGAGGTACTCATTCTAAGTAGTTGAGCCCATCAGACACTAATTTAGATGGTGTTCTGTATACATTCGACGACATGCTTTTGACATGCTAGCTCAGCCCCAAAATATGGTACAAAAAGTTAGTCCGAGGTCTTTAGATCCCAAGATTATTTGATACACACATTTCAAGTGTTACATTGCTACTCTTCTATACTTAAAAGTGCAAAAAACCAGTTCTTCGATTTCATTCTTCATGTTGTTGGGTGTTCAATTACTAACTTTTTAATGTTATTCTTTATCTTTTTGTGTAAAGATACCAAATATTTAATTTGGTTGCGGCTATGCGAATTAGTAGAAGTGTGCATCTTTGATCCAATAGAGACACCGGGTTCTGATACTTGCTTTTGAAAAAACCTATGCATGGTTTCAGTTGGCTGTGAAGAATCTTTTATAACAGGGATCTTGTTTGCTTTCACAGGGTTTGTCACCTTATGAAAAGAAAAAATATGTATGGAAAATGCTTTACATATACATGCTGGGTTATGATGTGGATTTTGGGCACATGGAGGCTCTTTCCTTGATCTCTGCACCAAAGTATCCAGAGAAGCAGGTAGAACTTCAAGTCATCATATATTTTAGTATCCTTCTCTACTTGTCCATTCTTGTATAGGATGTTCTTTTATTACATGGTCCACATATAGGGCTACTCACACCTTAAGCAGACCCTCCCTCCCACCCACCCTCCATCCCTGATCACGTCTTATGCGTAAATATCTCTTCTCTTGCTTTGATCAGCAAACATTGCAGCTCTACAAATGATCTTTACCACTTATTATTTTATTTTGTTGACTTATTTTGCTGCAGGTTGGGTACATAGTGACAGCGTGTCTACTAAACGAGAACCACGACTTCCTGAGATTGGTAATTAATTCGGTGCGCAGCGATATTATAGGCCGCAATGAAACATTCCAGTGCTTGGCATTGACAATGGTATGAACTGTTACAACATTTAAGCTTAAGAGTAAATAAATAAATAGAAGTAAATCTAATTGCTTTTCGCTACCTTGGTATTTTTTTCCATGTTACCTTAGTTGCTTGAAGACCAATCATGCCGAAGTACAAGTGTGCAGCTATTTTTATTCTCTTTTCTACTCCACTATTGCTTCATATTTGTATCCCACTGGATTATTTTCGTATTTCTGTTCCTGCCAAACCTCATTCGCTGGATGTTTTGATTTGTGTTTGCAGGTTGGGAATATTGGTGGAAGAGAGTTTGCTGAATCTTTGGCACCTGATGTCCAAAAGTTGCTTGTAAGATAAATAACTGAGATGTTTTTCTAAACTGAGTTTTACATTAATGTAGTTACAAGTTACAAGAGTTGCGTTGTTTTTATCAGATTTCTAGTAGCTGCAGACCCCTAGTTAGAAAGAAGGCCGCACTATGCCTTCTAAGGTTGTACAGAAAGAATCCCGATGTTGTCAATGTAGATGGGTGGTAAGCCACTTCTACTATGCTCATTGATATGTTTTATTGTCACCATTTTAGCTATAAGCTTCTCCACTAATTCAATTTGTAAATATATCCAGGTCAGATCGCATGACTCAACTTCTTGATGAACGTGATATGGGTGTCTTGACGTCTGTTATGAGCCTTCTTGTTTCATTAGTCTCTAATAACCACGACGGATACTGGAGTTGTCTTCCCAAATGTGTAAAGATCTTAGAGAGGCTCGCTAGGAACCAAGATGTTCCACAAGAGTACACCTACTATGGCATCCCGTCTCCATGGCTTCAGGTTTGATTTGTTCCTTTTTTTTTCCCTTAATCTATTACGGTGGTGCCTTAGTAGCAATAATTGACCAAGCAAGACATGCATCTCTACTCATTACCACTCCATACTGATATGTAAGCAATAGATGTCTTTCCCCAATATAGAGTTTGGCCCATAAAGTCATGTTTTCCCCTTCAAATGATTTGTTGAGCTATCTCTTTGGAAATGCTTGTTTATATTACTCTGCTACTAAGAGAGTTTTCCTTCCACCCAATTACATTGTATACTTACATCCAGTTGTACTATCAAATTTAAGTAGATATAACATCCTGTATGTTTACTGGTACTTCCGTAGGTTTACTAGTACTACCTTATGTTTTTGGACTTACATGGGTTTGTATTGTTCAGGTTAAGACAATGAGGGCTCTTCAGTATTTTCCAACTGTTGAAGATCCAAATACTCGAAGATCATTGTTCGAGGTTAGTTATGATGACATTCTGACATATTTTATAATTATTTTCGAGTTGTCATTTATTTTGTTTATTCTGACAAATTCTATTGATGATTGTAGGTCTTACAACGAATTCTGATGGGAACAGATGTTGTAAAAAATGTGAATAAAAACAATGCTTCACATGCTGTTCTTTTTGAAGCGCTTGGTTTGGTAATTTGTTAATTAGAATCTTAAATACATTGCTGCAATTTGAGATCGCTAGCACAATAGTTTATAATTGATTTAGTAGTATATATTTTCAATCTGCTAATTCCTTAACTGGGAAATTACAGGTCATGCATCTTGACGCTGAAAAAGAAATGATGTCTCAGTGTGTAGCTTTGCTTGGGAAATTTATTGCAGTCCGCGAGCCAAACATTCGGTACCTGGGACTTGTAAGTTTTTTAAACCGCCAATATACTAGAGATATCTGCTTCTGCTGAGAAAATTCATTATGTTTATATGCTTCATATTTTAACAGCTCATTTTAGGACTAAGTTAGACCTCTGAATTACGGAGAAAGGGTTGATGCTACTTATCTTACGGGTCTAACAGCTGAACATGGCTTTGTTGCTGCTATGGGTACACTTAGCTATGGTTCATGGATTTATGTGTATTTCTTGCTTGTGTGCAGGAGAATATGACTAGGATGTTGATGGTAACAGATATGCAGGATATTATCAAGAGACACCAAGCCCAGGTCATCACCTCATTGAAAGACCCTGACATTAGGTAAACTTTATAACAACCACTGTTAGAGTACGATTACATTCGTACTTTTCTCTTTCTAGTAATATGTGAAATCTAAGAGACCTCCATGTGGGTAGCACTTCATATTGAACCTTTCACTATTAATTAATGAGGCCAGTCAATGATTGATGAATCTGCAGAAGAAAAGTATTTGTTTTTAGAAACAGGATAGTGATGAAGCACAATTTCTTGAATGCATTCACTGTACAGCTGTTAATATGCATTCAGCAGAAGGAAATTTAGCTTCACATTGAACAAGATACAATCTCAACTGTTTTTCGAAGCATTGCTATGTGGTGTTATAAGAACAAGTAAAGCATGATCTCAACATCTTTCCGATGTATGTTTACAGTATTAGAAGGCGTGCTCTTGATCTGCTCTATGGCATGTGCGACGTTTCCAATGCAAAAGACATAGTCGAGGAGTTATTGCAGGTCAGCATATTTAAGCTAATATTAGATGGTATTTCTTTATGCGAGTATTGCAAGGGATCGAGAAATTTGATTAGTGAGTCCGGCATTCAACATCTGACTATCTGATCTGTTTTCAGTATCTCAGCTCCGCTGATTTTGCTATGCGCGAGGAGTTGGCACTCAAGGCTGCTATTCTTGCAGAGAAGTTTGCACCTGATCTATCTTGGTAAGGCTGGGTTTGATTCAGCAGTATGTCATGAATTATATGCTGATATTTCACCCTTGAAAATTTTTGTTCAACATTTTGGTCTCTAATGTATCTCTGTTGCAGGTATATAGATGTGATTCTCCAATTGATTGATAAGGCCGGAGATTTTGTCAGTGATGACATTTGGTATCGTGTTGTGCAGTTTGTCACAAACAACGAAGATCTACAGGTGTTGTCTCAGATACTGAATTGTGATGTTCTCCTGTTTTGTTTTAAAATTTCTCGTCATCTTTTTTTTGTCTGACATTTTATCTTCTCAGCCTTATGCAGCAGCAAAAGCTAGAGAATATCTTGACAAGCCCGCTATACATGAAACGATGGTGAAGGTGTGGATATGAATCCTCTTTCTTCAAGCTTAAAGTTTATCATAAAGAGAATGTAATTATTGTATCGTATTAGTTAACTTTGGTTGTTGCAAGTGTGTACCTACTGGGTGTCTTGATTGGGAACTAGAACCTTGGTTGGAAAATACTGTAGGATATGAAACTTCAGCTCAATACCAAATTGCTTAAGTGTCCCTGAGAAACTTTTGCACAGGTGTTAAGTGGCCTCAAGGACAATTACCAATGAGTTTACAATACAAATATCAAGCTAGCGAAATTTCTGGTCTTAATTGTACATTCTTGACTATAATTTCAACAGGTTAGTGCGTATCTTCTTGGAGAGTACGGTCACCTTTTGGCTAGAAGACCTGGTTGCAGTCCTAAGGAACTCTTTAGCATCATTCATGAGAAGCTTCCAACTGTATCGTAAGAAGAGCTTAACCTGTGAATGTTTGCCTGTGCGTCATTTCTAATTCGTGCATTTCAATATCTAACAGTGGCTTGTTTTCTAGGACCCCTACTGTGTCTATTCTTCTTTCATCTTATGCTAAAATCTTGATGCATACACAACCGTGGGATCCAGAGTTAAAGGATCACATTTGGGCAGTATTCAACAAGTGAGACCTATTCTATTGATCCGATGTCATAGTAAATTTCCTTTTGTTTCTTTTATATAGTCAAAAGTGGTCTGTTACGTTGGTTGCTGTGACATGATCACATTTTCTTAATCCTTTTGCTCTATTTCCCTGCAGGTATGAGAGTTGCATTGATGTTGAAATACAACAGAGAGCTGTTGAATATTTTGCATTATGTAAAAAAGGTGCAGCTTTAGCGGATATATTGGCTGAAATGCCCAAATTTCCTGAACGTCAGGTATGTGTAGTATTTCATATTACCAAGAAACTAGCTCATTTCCTTCATTTTCTATGCATACATGCAAATCCAATTCAGTATTGTACCAAAGATATTTGGTAGAATAAAGAAGTAACTGAAGGTAGAAAAGAGTCCCTTTCATCTTGATAATGTCTTAATAGCATGTAAATGCTGTCGACTGACTCAACACTAACTTTATGTTTCATATGAACTAGTCTGCATTAATCAAAAAGGCGGAAGATACAGAGGTTGATACTGCGGAACAAAGTGCCATTAAGCTGCGTGCCCAGCAGCAGAATTCGAATGCTTTGGTGGTAACTGACCAGCGGCCTACTAATGCAACTACGCCCGTCGGAGTTGGTCAGCTTAGCCTTGTCAAGATGCCTAGCACTAGCAGTAATGCGGTAAGAGCGTATTCTTCATAAAAGTGAGCAGAAAACATTTTCATTTTTTTAATTAGCATTTCTGAAGAATGTAGAATCTTGCAGGAAAACTTGGCAGACGAAGGAATGGTCCACACAAACGGGACCTTGACCAAAGTAGATTCGCAACTAGCCGCACCGTCTGCAGATCTCCTTGGTGATCTTTTGGGCCCATTGGCTATTGAAGGCCCTCCCGCTGTTGCTGCCACAACTGAACAAAATCCAGTTTCCAGCTCTCAGGGTGTTCCAAGTGCGGCAGATGCTTTGGCACTTGCCCCTCTTGAAGAACAGCCAAACTCGATTCAGGTAGACATCTTTAACTTATATGTTCAGGGAAAGCTCTATTTTGCTTCTAATTATAGTCGGGGAGAACTTTTTCTTTGCAAAGTTACAATTTAGATTGCAATAGCTAATTATATCATATGTTTGCAGCCGATAGGAAATATTGCTGAAAGGTTCAATGCGTTGTGTCTGAAGGATAGTGGTGTGCTTTATGAAGACCCTAACATTCAGGTCTGCTTCCACTTTCTTTTTCTACAATTGGCATCCGGTGTTTGCATCTTAAAGAGAAATTTATGTACTGGAGAGTTTGTTACAGTTTGCATTTCAGTGTACATAGTGCTTAGTTGTTTTCTTCTATGTGAGCAGATTGGGGTTAAGGCTGAGTGGCGTGCTCATCAAGGAAGGCTGGTTCTTTTCTTGGGAAACAAGAACACGACTGCTCTTGTTTCTGTTCAGGCTATTATAATGCCACCAGCACATTTAAGGACAGAAATTGCCGCGGTACCTGATACCATTCCCCCAAGGGCACAGGTGCAGTGCCCCCTTGAAATTGTAAATCTTCGTCCAAGCAGGGATGTGGCCGTTCTTGATTTCTCTTACAAATCTGGATCTTCAATGGTGGGTTGTAGGACCTGGTATTTACAAATATTCATACTTCTTAGGTATCAGGCATTCAAAACATCCTGATTTGGGTACTTTGTTTATAGGTCAAAGTCAACCTTCGCATTCCTGCCGTCTTGAATAAATTTATGCAGCATATATCAGTTTCTGGTGAAGAATTCTTTCCCCAATGGAGATCACTATCAGGACCTCCTTTGAAGCTTCAAGAAGTGGTAAGTTTTCTGCTTGTCAGTCTTAACAAAAGAAGTTGCTTCTTTGTTACATATTTATGTCCTTCACCTGGCTTGTCAGAAGAAGTTCGTAAATGTAGATAAATTAGAAAATTCCCAGTCGCAGACAATTTAAGTTGAGTTAGAAGATTCAGCAACCCCATTGTACCAAATAGTTATTTCTTAAAGCTAGTGGTGGATAATTGGAGATTCACTTTATGTCCAGTGGGTGAGTTAAATACTCATCAGTGAAACACGTGTTACCATGCCAGTATCACCTAACTAATACATGAATCTGGGAAATGTTTGCAGGTTAGAGGCGTAAAACCACTATCTCTTCCGGAAATGGCAAACCTATTTAATAGTTTTCAGTTGACGGTTTCTCCGGGACTGGTAAACTCATTTTTTCTTCAAGCCTATGCTTCTCCATATGCTTAAAAGTTGCTTCAAGTTTATTTTGCTGTTTCAGGATCCAAATCCAAATAATCTGGTCGCAAGTACAACTTTTTACTCGGAGAATCCCCGGGCCATGCTTTGCTTGGTAAGATTTTGTTACTTATCTTGTTTGCGGTTTTTGTGTCTTTATATAAATATATAATAAACTTGGCATAACAGATACAGGAAAGGTGTCGAGATAACAATTTGAAGTTCTTGGCTTTTATTATAAGTTTCTAATCTCTCTAACAAAGTTTGTTATGTTTTTTTAGGTTAGAGTTGAAACAGACCCTTCCGACAGGACTCAACTCCGAATGACTGTTGCTTCTGGCGACCCAGCGCTTACGTTTGAGTAAGTTTGTTTGTCTTAAAGTTATTTGGGCAGAGAAAGATTTCTTTTAAGTTATTCAAGTCATCTGACGAGCATCTAACAACGATCCACAGGTTGAAAGAATTCATTAAGGAACAATTAGTCAGCATTCCATCGTCTTCCCCTGTTCCTCCTCCCCTGTCTATAGGAGCAGCACCTGCACAACCACAGTCACAACCAGCTATCCCAGCTGCATCATCAACAGATCCTGGTGCTTTACTCGCTGGTCTGCTTTGACGGAGATAGGGTCAAAACTACATAATGTGCAGATTTGTTTACTAAGATTGTACCAGAAATTCATCCTTATTCTCCCATGTCGGTACCTCAAATTTGCTGAACTGTGGGGTAAGGAGGACGGTACAATGCTAGGGCTGGCGGATTAATGGTGAGCTCATTCGTGATTGATCGGCTGTCTGATTTGGTTTTTCTTTTTTCCTTTTCCAAGGTTTGGTTGGGGGGCCGGCCTAAGTTCTTTGTAGGGAATATATAGAGTTGCTTGGGGAAATTTATTGTTGAGTGATTGGGGTCATAGTTCTGGGTTTTTTATCGGCTCCCGTTCTCTTTGTAATTGTTATTCTTTGTCTTCTGATAATTTGATGTGTTAGGGCAGTGTATGGTAGTCAATTGTAACAGTTTGCGTTTGTGGTCATCCATTATATATATAAAATTATTTAATAAGATCAAACAAAAATAGAAAAGGAAAACGATTATTATCTCTTCCCATAATTGTCTGAACTCTTCATTTCATATCACTTGCAGTATACGGCATGTCATTTAACTCTTCCAATTCTTACCAGTATTGGAATAGAGACCCGGTGTTCAAACCCGGTGTCTTACTTACCTCTCTCTCTGTCATAACAATGGAACCTGTCTGGCATGCCTCTGACTTGCTATGCTTTAGATTCGTGCAATTCAACATTATGAAGAACATGGGTGATATGGATCCATTATTAGAATACTGATTGTTGTTTTATGTTTTCTATGATGCAAAGAGCTGTTTTCTTCGAGACGGAATCCCGGCTATTTTGGAAACAAATCCAAAATCATTGGATAATATTGAATAATGTGACAATGTAACAGAGAATCTGTCTTGATGTGCCATTTAGAAAGGGTTGTTGTGCAATGTGCATCAAGGCTACTTAGTCCTTGAACAGTTTTCAGCACACGCTGATAGATTGCGGTTACTTATCCTCTAGTTTGGGCAACAAAAATTTCAGTCAACGGTGTTCTTCTCCCGACAGGTTTTAAAACCTTAGCTACGTAGCTTTGCCAGAGTAAAGCTCTGTGTTTATTCTTTCTTTTTTCTCCTTTTCTGCTTATTTATTAATTTTCATTTTCATTTTAGTTCAGATTATTAATATTATCCTCTCTCTCTAACCAAGTACCGTTAAAAACAGTTTTTGACTACACAAATCTCAAGGAATTAGTAATTACCTCTCCACTTGATTAGTAGCACATGGTGGTCCTGTAGACCTTGACTCTATCTCACAAAACCTTCTCTAATTAAGATTAATTATTGATTAATTTTCCTATTTTCTGAAAATTAATTGATTAGATTATCTCAAAGCGCTCTTCAGTGAGATCATCCGAGCCGTACAATCATCATTCATCAGTCTTTTTCACAACAGCATCATTAAGTATATTTTACTGAAAATGCAATGAGATATTTTTTTCCACAGCGTTGACTATGACTGAGATGATGCTGGTTCGGTCATTTGTCCATTTTTACAAAATTAACCTCCACAACACAAGGCCGGAAGTAGAAGTTAGAACTGCAGCCTAATATCCCCATTGGTTTAGCCCAAGGATATATAGATTCAGTACATTCTTCACAATGTTTTGCCTTATGACCTTGTATGGAGTATCCCATGTTGACTTGCAAATTCGAAATAATATGCGACAATATATGCAGCTCTGGTTCTTCTGAGCCAACATAGTACTGCGGTACTAATTATTGTCCCAACTCTAGATCCTCATGAATTGTTTGCCGATACTGCTCTGGAGATGCAGATAGATGCAGAATACTTGACTTTCTGATCATAACATTCATTTTTATAAAATTGTCTCTTAGGTGAGTTTGGTATATGGTTAAATGCTCGTGCCATTCCACAACCACAAACACAGCAGTAGAATGCAGGTGGGCTGTGGGCATTTGCGCCAAACACCGTCAAATAGTAAACCTTCTGGCTCCTGGGCAAAGTAGAACCAAAAATTGAATAATAAAAAAATGAACTTTATAATGTGGGTATTTTGGACAAAGCTGTCCTTATCTGAATCCTAGACAACATTAACATCAATGTAAAAGAAGCTCATTTTTAAGATTTCCCTTCTCTCCCACTCCCATTGATTTGGTGAGAGAGACAAGTTTTCTTTTCTTTTGTTCTTACAGTGTCTTTTTATCTGTCTTGACTTTTATTCCCCAGATTCTTTCACTTCTGGCGCCATTACTCCTCATACTATAAACAACCCTCACTTCCATTTTTGAAAAAACTCTCTGTTTTTGGCTCTGTTTGTACTAAAAAAGCATCATATTTTAAAGACTTTATAGATGTGCAAGTGCACATGAGTGCCTGGGATTGATACAATGAGTGAAGAAATGATGTCTGAAATGGATAGAAGTACTACTGAAGAAGGTGATCATGAAGAAGAAGAGGAAGAAGAAGATATTGAAATGGTAATAATTAATAGTAATAACAAAAGAGACAAACCCATATCAGAGAATATGTCAATGGCACCAGTTTCTTCTTCTGATTTTAAGAGAAGAAGTAGAGGAAGACCTAAAGGTTCTGGCAATAGACAACTCCTTGCTTCCCTTGGTAAGGTTTTTTTTTTTTTATATTAATTAAAGCAAATTTTTTTTTTTTTGTTATGTTTAGTGTTTTTGAGGGTTGATTTTGAATGGGTTTAGATTTATGAAGTAATTACAGTGATTTGAGATGAATTTTGCTAATTAGTTGGTTGGCTTAGGTCATAGGGTTGATTTTGTATTGGAAGCCTTATGACCCAACTCAAGGAATTTGTCTTAGGATTCATTCAGTAATGTGGAGTCATTTCTTGCCTGTGGAATTTGTTTTTGTTATGGATAATGGTGAGCTGAACATGTGTTTTTTGATGTCATAAGAACTTCTCCATAGTGATTCCTTGGTGTAATCTTATTCGGAGAATGTAGTTTAGTCTTACAGTGAAATTCATTGATTGTTGTAGGAGAGTGGATATCAAACTCAGCAGGAGGAAAGTTCTTACCACATGTAGTCACAATAGATTCAGGGGAGGTAATGCATCAACTACACAATCAAAATGATTTTTGAGTTTGCAATAATGGTAATGTGACTTCAAAGGTGATGAGCTGATGCAATTTTTTGTTGGTTACTTGTAGGATGTTGCTGCAAAGATAATATCATTTTCTCGTAAGGGTCCCCGAGCCATCTGCATTCTTTCAGCTAATGGAGCTGTTTCTAATGTTACTATTCGCCAACCGGGTTCATATAGTGGTATCTTGTCATATGAGGCATGTTCTTGAACTAGTTTGTTTCATTTTGTTGTTTACTCGAAGTTGGCTAATCTTATCCGGTTCTAGTAACAAAACCTATACTTGTCTGGCTTAAGTAGTTTTCACTATCAGAAACATTTCATGTCCTTTTGGCTTTTCTTGGCTTTTCATGGTTTTGAAATAGCTATCAGAAATTTCTATCTCATTTAAATAGATGGTCTGGCTACTCTTTGTTTATGCAGGGCAATTTCGAGATATTGTCTTTAAAAGGTTCCTTCACTATCAATAGTACGGGTGGAGTTCGCAGCAGAACTGGTGGGTTAAGCATTTCGTTGGCTGGCCCTGATGGTCGCGTGGTTGGTGGAGCAGTTGCTGGTCTGTTATTAGCTTCAAGCAAAATCCAAGTAAGACAATACATGGTTACTTTTACCTTTACATTAGATATAGAATGTAGTCGTGAGTCGACCCCTACAATTTTCTTTGCCATACCCCAAAAATATGAGAAACGTTTATTGGTATATTCAACTGCACAATGCTTTTTTAGTTAATGCCATCGCGTAGAAATATTCAATTTTCATTGAGGATCCTGTTCTTGTTTTTACTCAAGGTAATAGTAGGGAGTTTCTTGCCAAACACTCGTAAATCACAAAAAAGGAGGCAGAACGTTGAATGCTCAATCGCTTCAAGTCATCAGAAAGACATGCCAACAGCAGCTATACCAATTTCACAAGCAAAGCCAGATGAAGAAAGCATTTTTACTCCAATGCCTACATTAACTGAACAAGCTCAAGGAGAGGAGGAAGAGGAAGAAGTAGAGATTAGAACAGACTTCACGGAAATGCATACATTACATGAACCAGGACAACTAGGAGATACAGAAAGCAATAGTAATCACACCGCAAATACGCAAAGCGCAAACTGCTCTTCTTTTCCTGTTGTTGGTCAGCATATGTCTCGCTCCGTGCCTGATCAAAGACTATCATCTGACATTCATGGCTACATATGAGTAACGGGGGTAGTCCAGTACGTTCCGTTGTTTGTTTTGTCCTCAACTTTGTTTCTCTTTCCTAACAAAGGTAACACCTCTCCAAGATTTCCAGTTCTGTGACAATTTGACTTTGAGTTGTGGATGAAACTGTTAGTTTTGTAACATTGCTGAACTGTTTTTAGATCATTTAACACTAGGTTAGAATTGTTCTCACATCATAGATGATCCATATATTTGACCCTCAATTTTAGTAAACTACCCAATGTGGTAATTGTTATGTGAAATTCCGAAGTTGTTGTATGATCAGTAAAGCAGCAACTTCTTGTGAACCATATACCTTTCATGTGGTTTTGAAATTCAATATGGCATTCATGATGCAACTTTATATGGCATTGAGGAAGGAAAAACAGTCCAGCTCCTGTAACATGTAATTTGTGAAGCATCCGCTCTCCGGTAGTCACACTTTCCAGCGGAAAAAAACTTAGATGTGAAAATTTACTGCACCGTAAGACCTGTCCATAGCAACTCAAGCCTCAGGCAGTGGGAGTTTTGAGGATATGGAGTTCGCTACTGGCAAGCACAACTATTTCCCACATTTTCGTGCTCGAGTCTGCATATTGATACTGGTTTAAAAAAAAACTTTTGAAACGGATTAAAGGTATTTGCTTTTTGAATTTGAACTCTGTTATATCTTTAGAACAGCTTGATCTCGAATAAAATCCAAACAATCAAAATGATGGATCCACAAGTAATGTTAGTAAATGAAAATGAAGTTGTGCACATGGTTATAATAATATGGTATGTGATGTCGATTTCTTTGGTTATACAGGGCCGATTTCTTTCCGACTTCAAAATGTTGTCTTGTTTATCCATTTTAAAGACTCCAAAAAAACCTATCTGGCTTCCATTTGCTTGTTTGCCAGCCAGTTTTGTCCTTGGAGGCATGACTCAGTTCCCAATGAAGAACTACTTCTAATGATAGAGATTACACTTACATCTATTCTATTATATAAAGTCAACTCAACACCCCTTAGGGAAGCTGTAAATTTTATTTCCAATTTTACCC
Source organism: Papaver nudicaule (assembly GCA_023529015.1). Taxonomy (NCBI): domain Eukaryota; kingdom Viridiplantae; phylum Streptophyta; class Magnoliopsida; order Ranunculales; family Papaveraceae; genus Papaver; species Papaver nudicaule. Next base: position 1,765 of record JAJJMA010010490.1, on the reverse strand, counting down.
CTGACTTTTAGCAATTGAATCAGAAA
>JAJJMA010010483.1:0-13339 GCA_023529015.1 Papaver nudicaule | reverse complement strand
GTATATAAAATTTTCAATACGGATATGCGCAAAGTCGTGGATACATTCAGAATGTCAAGGACCCCGAGGCCTTTCAACGTATTGTCTTTGTCTAAGTAAAAGGCTGGAGTCATTTTCCTATTAAGGAACCAAGAAAGTCATTTTAGTTGAAGAGAAAGATGAACTTTGAATCTTGTTTTCTCACTGAGTAGGACTAGTGAAGCTGTCTGACAAAGTTTGGCACACCCATTTCTTTGTTCCTTTCCTAGATTTCAAAATTTACACAAAGTTGGCACCATTTCTCTTTCTTTCAAAGTCAAACACTTTCTAATTCTCAGTGGATAGACTTGAACAAAATGGGTTTCCTTGCAGTTAGGCTCAATTGGTTTCCATACTTGAGCAAATTCTTAGGTGTAAACTCTTAACTAGTCAGTTGAGCTGCTCGCTCGTCCTCTCTCGTTTTTGGGACAAGTATGCATGTCAACATGGAGCAACATATCCAAGTTAGGTCGCCAATATAGTACAGACACAGTACTCTTTTCATGGGATGGAAGGTGTTATCTTTGATTTTTTATGTACCGGATTCCACCATCGACATACACGCACCATCATCTTCATACATGCATTTGCTTTCCTGGGACACCATGACCCCCTACGATTGACTAGCGATATTTACATGTAGTTTGAGGATGAGAAGGGGTACTTTGTGAACCCATGCGAAGTGTGGTGGGCGAACTTTGTGATGGTCCCCTTTGGCATGGCTTTATCACAATTCTGCAGGCCAAAAGGCCAAGTTAATTTATTTGGCCTCAGAAGTTACTCCCAAAATCAAAAGGACAAATTAGAGACACTGTTGTGATCTTAGGATGACTGGCCTAAATGATGGAAACGGGCATCTAGGCACTGGATACCTCTACTCTACATTCGGAAACTGACATTTAATATGAAATTATGAATGTTGTTCTTGTTGGGATATTAAATTCAGATTTGAGTACCATTTTAAGGTTACAACAACAACCCCCAGGCAGTTGGAGTATATTCAACAGCTGCGTGGGTGCTGCTAGTTGTCTCTGAACGATATTCGTTACTCAAATCGCCTTCTGTAGCTGACCATTATATGTAGCGAACGCATCTTTTTGATGTAATCCATATCGATGATGCAATTAGCAAACAATTACGTGATGAAAATTTCTTAGCATCCTTATCCACCTAGGAAAGATAAGTTTAAGTTCGACGGTAACATGCACTAGCAAAATATTGCGACTACAGCTCTTTCTTATTGTTGCTACTTTCAACGTAAGAATGAAAGGCCGCAATAGTTCTCAGTACAATCTTTGGATGCGGAAAATTGACAAGGAAAAAGTACAGATTGCAAAAAATTCTATCCACTTGATGGAAAAATTCTGCTACAGAAACATTTTCCTGGAATGGGGAAAAAGAAATTGTATTTTGTTTGGGGACCTAGTTCATGACCCAATATGCCCTTTCAATTTACCACCAAACTACCAAAGACAAGTCTCTTTCGAGATCTTTTTCGTTGAAAAATGAATGTGTAGATAACATTGTCCACACCCTCCACTTTAATTTTTGGTGTGCTAGCTAGACCAAATATATTTCTATTCAAATAAATTAGCAAATTAGCCTAATTTTGCTAGTTCTACTGCTAAAATGTGTGCTAGAGCTTCGACAATTTTGACTTCGGGTGCTATCTGATTATTTCTTCCATCACAAACCATGTTCTTCTATCTGCAATACTCTTGGCAACCAAAAAGTTACAGGCCACTGACAATTTGCAAGCACTAGTTAAAACACATGTCGATATAGTATTGCCAAAGAACTTTGTAAAGACTTTCAAGTTGGCTCGACGCTTTAAGATTCAAACGCACATAGTCGTGAAATGCTAATGATTAAGTTTAAAAGTTCGCGAGCAGAGCAAATGTCATTGGCCAGTGAGAATATAAAAGTCTTACCAAAACAATTAAATTGGAAAAATGGGTTTATGCAAATTTTGAACTCTATCCATTACTTGGGTTATTTTCCAATCAATATTCCATATTCTTCTGCAATTCCAGGTCGTACCTCCAAATATGGAGTCTATTCAAAAGGATATACTTTTGGCTTTTACTCTAAAGGCACCTTCTACAGTGCGATCTCAAATCATGTACATGGATTTCTTTGCCCTAATGAAAAACGTCTTTTAAAACAAAGTTTTGGTTGACTTGGAACCATGCCAAACTAAGAGCCAAAAGTACGTCATGTACTGTGTATATTCCACATACTCCTTTAAGTCAAAACATCAATGCCTACATCCCCAAGAAAATTCTGTGTATAAATATGATCCTATCAGCCCTTTGGCATCTCCATCTCTTCTCTTAAGTTCAGATTTCTCTCTTCAAATAAGAATTCTATACCCATTCCTGGTCTGACCCTTCTCATAAATTTTCTTATTCCAAGCTCTCTACCTTCATCACCATGCAGAGAGTCATGAAGCTATTGTTCATACTGACTATTACAGTCATGACTTCGGTCACTGATATCACCACTGCAATGCCAATAAGAAGAGACGAAGGTAATTACAATGGTGCAACTGATCGATATTACGCAGCCATGCTTGCAGCTTCTATTAAGTACTTTAAGATGGAAAAAACTGAAAATGCTAAACTGTGCTTGAGAGGTGTAAGTAAGATCCTTGCCAATCGTAAGGCGAAGCTAGTAAGAGTTCCTCTAACATGTCAAAGCAACCCTATGATTTGCAATAATGCTAACAATGGAAGTCCACCGGGAACTAATCAGTGTTGCAAGAATAAATGTGTGAATATCTTGGAAGACAAAAATAACTGTGGTACGTGCGGCCATAAATGCAAGTACTCGGAAACATGTTGTCAAGGGAGATGCGTTAATCCTTCTTATGACCCCAGACATTGTGGTTCATGCAATAATCGTTGCAGCAAAGGAGCATCTTGTTCTTTTGGTCTTTGCAATTATTCTTAGAGATAGCCAGCAGATAGCATACCACATTCTTGTTTACATACTTGTTCAAATTTTTTTCGGGCTAAACACAAGAAATTTCAGGCAACCATTTCCATAGGATTAGGGATGTTGTTTACTTGTATTTCTCTTTTCTTTTAATTTTTTTTTTCATCCAATGTAAATGTGATCGTAAGTTCATATTTCAAAGTTTATAATACAACAAAAATTCAATCCCATGGAGTTAAATGTTTGTCTCTCTAAGTATTGGTTCAATTGCCTCAGTTGCGCCTCATTTCCTTGAGTTGGAGCCGGGAAAATATTAGAGCGAGCACTATAGTGCTCAAAAAGTATAAAAAGTGAGAAAATTCCTTGAGGAAAAATTGTAGCCAAGGCTTATTCATCGGCTACTCAGAAACCGCGGCATGCAGTTTCTCAGAAGCCGCAACGGTTTCCCAGCAGCTGCTTAAAATTGTTTTCCTTTATTACCAAAACCATAATTCAAACTGATATTTAATATTTTTAGGAATATTTCGGACTAAGCGCCTACTCAGAAACCGGAACTCCTATTTTGTCGGTTTCTTAGAAAACGGTGAATTGTAGATATGCGCCATAGTGTTTGTTAATCTTTTCTCTCCATATCTTGGCTACATTGTGGTGATTTTGTCCACATTTTGAGCACCATAGTGCTTGCTCTTACCGAGTTAATTGTTTATATTCTTTCCACTTAGTTCGTAACATGCATGCGTTTTTTAACCTGGATTAACTAGGGGCTCGTAGATTTTAATGGGACTTTCATGTAAGACAAAATAGAATAAAATACTACCTTAGCCTAACCCTTACGATGATGCCACGTGTGTCAGTTTACTCTGACCCTCTAAGATTACGACATGTGTTATTTTCATATATTTTTTTAATTTTTTTTTAACTTTTTCTACCCAGAAGTTTTGAAAAATCGTCAAGATATTGATTGAAAGTCGTGACAATGTTTTCATGAATTCTCAAAATTGAATATTTTCATGAAAAGTCGTCATGGTCGTTATTCATTATCTTGACGACTTTTCCTGATTCGTCGTGGTTCAAATCAGCACCTTAACGACTTAGACACTTACCAATTTTGGAACAGAAAAGTCGTTATGGTTAAAAATTACCCACCTTGACGACTTTTAAGTCGCCAAGGTACCGAGATATTGACCTTGACGAATCTTTCTATTCAGGGGATGACTCTATGGATCAAATCTCTCATTCCTAATTACTCTGACGTAAATATAGGCTGCCCGTGTAAATATTGGTGATCGTCCTCAGATTTGTTGATCTCCTGTTATGAATGTAAGTGTTGTTGATCGTCCTGGGAGTTGTTGACTACCTTTGGTGGCCTGAAGTTAACTAGCTCCAGTGCCGGAGATTTGTTAATAAATCAATTGCATAACAAAAATAAATTCTTTGAATTCTTATAGCGTCCACAATCATGAGCTCGACAAAAAAATCAATTACCATACTAAATTTGGTTTTCTAAAGTAGTTTTTGGACGAGTGGTATAGTTGAAGGAGGCAGACTATACTTGGACACGCTATTATTATTAATGTCTAGGAAAGGGCGTTAACTTTACGTGCGTTTGATGTCAGGCGTGGATATTACTTACGATTGAGGTTAAAGGATAATTTCCAAATTGCCCAACATCAGTTCCGGCGGACATATTTCGCTAATGATATTTGAGTCTGAGTGCAGGCGGACATATAGTTCACGTTTGGTGGGACGAACCTTATAATTGGACCTAATGCAGACGGTCACTAAGTTTACGCCTGATTAGGCTTAGTCTAAGGCTTAGTCTAATGGGAGTTCAACTTCCACGAAAAGCGTGGTCTATTCTATGAATTCAACCTCCAGATCCAGATTTACGTAGCAGTGGAAGTAGAAGAGCTAGATAGACGCTCAATAATGTAGCGGCGAAAAAGTGAATTCGCGCTCAATCATATAGCGCGTAAACGAATATTCTCGTAAGAATATCCGGACCAGCTCTATATAATTGAGCGTTGGCCTTTCACGCTATATCATTCAGCGCCGGTCTGTTTGACCTTTTTTTATTTACACTCGGTTTACACCAAGATCAATAGTTGTTCATCCTACTCATTATTTCCTCACACTCCTATTACACCACCAATCCACAGACAATGTTTATACAAAAATGAGTTTTTCTCATACCAAATCATCATAAATAAAGATAAGATGCACCACATATTAAAAAAAAAAAAGAGATTCATTAACTAATAATTAAAGGATTACATTGAAACTAAAATCAGCTCATTCGAGTAATGTGTTCGTTGCACTTTTTAGGAGGAAAATTACGAATGAGTATTCCTTAAAGGAATTACATTGACATCTAATTACTTGAATAACTAATAAGAAAATCCTTCATAAATCAACATACTTCGAAGGTTTTGAGAAAATCCTTTAGCTCATGGTAATGTGCTTTGTACTCGAATTCCTTTCCTTTACCTTGTTTCCATACCTTCAAAGTCCTGGCATAAACTTCATCCTCCGTAACATCTTTCCCAAGTCTAGCTCGGGCCAATCTCCTCAAGTGCATAAAATCATGAACGTTTTGGTGTATGATCCACCATCGGTCTGACAGGCCTCTTACATCTCGCACATATTGGTTTTGAAACTTGAAGTCTTCTTCGATATAAATCCACGGGGAGTTCCACTTGACCCTACCACGACTTTTTTGCAATTCATAATAGTAGATCACGTCTTTACAAAGACGTAGATCTTCTTCCAACGTAAATGGAGCGAATCTTGGTTTCTTTCGTGTTGATGGAGGAGGAGATAATGGTTTTTGAGATGGAGTACACTCATAATAGTATTCATGAACTATCTTATCAGTGATGTTTCGATAACGTCAACGAGGAGGAGATGATGGAGGAGGTGTTGAGATGGATTCATATCTCTTGTGCTCATCGAGTTGGCCTTTTGGTATTTGAAGATGAACTTGACATCATAGAAGTGATTTTTCTTTTGATTGATTGGGATGAAGGAAGAAGGTTTGAGAAGAAGAGTTATCTAGAAAGATGAATGTTTGAGAAGAAGGGTTATCTCTTTATATAGATGAATCCCCAACGGCTAGTTAACGACTAGTTTTTATGAATTTTGAATTTTGGGGATTCGAAAAAACTAGCCGTTATGAGGTGTAGAGGGAGTGTAAAGATGAGTCCCCAACGGCTAGTTTTTTTTGAATTTTGATTTTTGAATTTTTTTTGAATTTCAAAAAAGAAAAACAAAAAAAAAAGGTTGCACCATATCTTAAAAAAAAAAGAAATTTTTCATTAACTAATTTCATTAATTTAAACATCTGCTCATTCGAGTTGTGTTTGTTACACTCTTTAGGAGGAAAATTACGAATGAGTATTCCTTAAAGGAATTACATTGAAATTAAAATTCTACTTATATAAATTAACTTAAAAAAAACTAAATGAAACTTGGTAAATCAACCTAGGGTTCAGGAGAAAGGCCATAACGAACCAAAATATCGTTCCTCATTTTTTTGTAAAGTTCAACCTGCCCAGGTGGAAGTGAATCCAAAGATATGCCCATGATCCTCATGTCAGCTTCTCTTTAATGGAGTTCAGCCATTTGTTGATTGGTAGCCTCTCTCTTCTTTTGGTTTCCAAGTTCTCCTTAAGGTACTCTTGTTCTGCTTCACATTCTGCATCCCTGCGTTCCCTCCCTTTCTCTATGATTTCTATCAGCTTGTCTAATTTTTCATCTGTTTTTTGTGTTGTTTTTTCCTCACGGAGCTTTCGTTTAGCAGCTTCTCTCCCTTGAGGCCTAACATCGTCTATTTTTGAAAAGAAAAGTTTTCGACGTAATATCTCTGAGCAAACATCAGAACCAGGGGTAGAAGGTATATCTTCATTCATGCTTTCATCCTCATCATCCTCCAAATTTACTTGTTGTGAACTCCCAACCTGGCTGTTTGTAGCTTGGGTGTTTTGAGAAGAGGGTTCATTATTAATTTGGTTATTAATCTCCGGGTTGTAAATTTGTGGCATATACTGCTTCAATAGTTGGAATACCGATTCATGCTTCCACTTCCCGTAGTTTGCTTCAAAGTTTTGTCGACCTTCGCGGTACTGTAGAATAAAAATAAATATTATTAGTTCTTTGGCAATTGGACATATTCACAAGTATTTTAAGTATTATTTCATATACTTACATTATCGTCGATTGTGTATCCGCTTTTTGGATGACGGAATAACGGCCTCACACAATTTGCATACCATTTACATTCTTTTTTGACAGTGGAGAGTCTGTTTTGCAAGGACTTTTGTCTTCGGTTAGGACCATCCCATCTTTTCTTGTACTCGGCTTTTATTGTTCTCCATAACTCTCCTTTGCTTTGGTCTTTTTCTTTAATCGGATCCCTGCTTGCGATAATGAATCCCCAAACTAGTGCTTCATCCTCTGTGGTTGTGAATTTAGCGCTTGAGTATTCTAACATCTCATCATCTTCCATGATCAAAAGAGTATTGAAAGAAGAGAAGGAAAATCAATGAAGAAGAGAAATCAATTGATTTTGGTGTGATTGAGCAAGGAGAAGTTGTTCTCTATTTATAGGATTTCAGGCCAAAATTCGAACGTTGGGATTCAAACGGATAGTAATTATGAACCATCAGATCTCATCAGAACGTTACTTTTTAACGGTTCAGATTTTCTGCGGTGAATGGTAAAGCGCTTTGGCGCTTAATGATTGACCACACATAATCTGAGCCGTTGGAAATAACGGCTCTTTCAGATCTGATGGCTGATATGACTTGGCACTTAATTAATGAGCGTCAAAACACTCTTTGATACAGCGCCAGTCTACTGGCTAGTAAATTTCGGTGACCACAACAAGTTGTATTTAAACTCAACACATACCTCTCAACATCCCCACCCCAAACTTGTGAAGTTTCATTCTTTTCTTCTACATTCAACTCAAGCATGGCTCGTTTCTCAATTGCCGAAGACAATGCCTTGGTGAGAAGTTTTTGTCACTTGGTTAGGGACCCAATTAGGGGTCGAGATATGAGAGGTGAGACTTTTTGGACACGTATCACTCACGATTTCGCGACTCTCAATGGTAATGCCAATGCTAATGCACGTTCGTGGAAGACACTCCAAAACCGCATGGCCTCCCTCAAGATGAAGTGCAAACTATATGCAAGTTGTTTACGAAGTTCAAATGGTGATCGAGAAGCGGCAAAGATTTTATACCGAACAAATCATGGAGTAGAATTCATCCACTTTGAAGCATATGAAACACTTGTTACGATGTTGTAATTTGGTCAATTGTAAACGTAGTTCAATAAAATTTCTACTTAATGTAAACGTGCTTGAATGAAAAGAGAGTATTTATGGAGTTATTACAAGAAAGAAAATGTACTACTAATTAGAATTTCTACTTAAAATGTAAACGTGCTTGAATCAAGTATGCAAGTATTATGGTTCAATAAAGTAGTCAAGTTTACTCTCCATTCTCATAAAATGCTCCATCATCTTCGTTGTTGGGGTAGTGATCATTATCCATATCCACATCGCTTGAAACCTCGTGAACGACCGGTGGTAGGGCATCATCAATCACAAGATCACCATCTCTCAAACCAGCTCCATGTCGTTGCCAAATGTGTGTAGTCAGTTCATACGAAGCTCTCTCCAACGCACAGGGTTATACAAAACATGAGGAGCTAGCCTCGTAGTAGCTTGAATAGGAAGTGAAGGTTCTTCTCCCGTGATCTCCCCCCACTCCTCATCGCGATATTCCAACTCCACGCACATGTTGTGCATAATCAAGCAACCATGCATAATTGTCTTCATGTCTGATAACTGATAATAACGACATGGGTTTCTAATTATACCAAACTTGCCTTTTAGACCGCCGAATGCACGTTCTATGTCCTTTCGCTTTTCCTCTTGGTATCGATTAAAAAGTTCCTCACGATTGTTGGAGGAGGGTTTGTGGGACTGCACAAGGCAACCAAGCATAGGATATATTCCATCTCCTAGGTAGTACCCCTGGTTGTAGTTTTGGCCATTGATTTGATAAAGATATGGAGGTGCAACACCATTAAGCTCTCTGTCGAACAAACCTGAAGCGTGCAAAACATTGATGTCATTGTTCTGTCCTCCCAACCCAAAATAACTATGCCAGATCCACCTATCATACGAAGCCACCGCCTGAAGCACAACACTGGGATATTTGTGATGCCCCACATATTGCCCGGCTTCCTCAACTGGGCATGCTCTCCATGCCCAATGAAAACAATCGACACTACCAAGCATTCCGGGAAACCCACGAGCTTCATTCTCTTCCAAAAGCCTTGTAATGTCTTGGGAGGTAGGCATCCGCATGTACCTTGCATTGTAGATGAAGCAGATTGCATCCATAAACTTCTTAGCATAAATGTAGACAGTGGATGCGGCCATTTGTGTGTAATCATCCAAACTATCTGGAGCAATACCTTTGGCAAAATGCCTCATCACGACAATCATCTTCATATATGGAGTATGGCCAGGAATACCACATCAATCCGTTTGTTAAAGAAAAGATGTGCCATAGTGACAAACTTGCTCAAAAATTCTGAGAAAAAGGGGACGGGGCAAAGCAAACCGAGCTTTGAACATCTTAGGCCCATACGGACAATTGTAGTTGAAGTACTGTTTCATCATCTTCCTATCCGCATCAACACGATTTCTGTGCACCCTTTCTCTTTTCCTCACTACATTCGGGACGGGTTGGCGTAGATTTTTCCTCTGAGACTCCAAAATTGCCACCACTGCTACAACATTCTCCTCGAGTTCCGCTTCCTCATGAACATCCGGTAGTTTGTACAAAATTCTCCTCATAGCTCCTAATATAAGAAAAACAAAAAGATTTAATAAATCATTCATAAAACTCACACCAAAATAAAACATTGAATCACAAAGCAAATAATCATTCACACCAAAAGGCAAAATAAATCATGCACTTAAAGAAAAAGAAAAAAACATTAACACTCCATGGAAATTTAATTCATAAAACTCCAAACATAAACACTCCATAAGTCTACATAAGTTTTCATTAACAAGTAAAAGTCTCCATAAGTTTTCATTCACTGAAACAACCATTGAGTTCCAGAATTTTGATTTTCACTATCATATTGTGTTTCTTGAACCACATCCACGTTGTCTATCATGTCGTCAAACTCGTTCAAACGACGGCGCTGTTGTGGTTGATTTTGTGATGTAGAAGGATTGAATCGCATAGGCTCATAATATCCTTGTGGTGTCTGAAATTGTTGTGCGGCTGCACGAGCTTCCTCATATGTACCACCACCTAATGTCAGTTCTTCTTGGGGTCTTGGGGTCGACACTGATGGTATCGAAGAAGTAGAGTGACCAGATGACGAACACGAACATTGAACTATCTTCCTTGACTCTTCGTATGCAACATCACGAGAAGCGCGGTAGTAGCCATACAACTTTTCAATGAATCCATATGTTTGATCCTACATGTATAAAAAAGAGAATTTAGTTACACATTCAAGATAAATTACAAGTAAAATGCATAAATAAATATAAATGTACTTACCGGGGTCATGTTCAGGGCTCTAAAATCGACCGGACAACTGCTAGGCATTGGAACCGGTACTTCATCTGGTCCATGAGTTTCGCTGTAGAATGGCAAACTCCATTGTATCTCCGGTAGCGTTGCCAGAGGCTGGTCGAAGTTGTCATACACATAGTTCTGAGACAACAGGGTATGAGGCACTCGGTTCGGTAACAAACGTGGATCCATTGCATGGCTACCCACTCCAATCTGATCAGTATTCTGTGAATGTTGTGTAAGCAAAAGATAAGTTCCAACACTCTTTTCAATCCAGAACCGCGAATACTACAGCTGATCAACCACCCAAAAATGTTGTCCTTCCACTACATCTTCCATATGGATAACTTCGTCCAACTTCATAGGATTACATGGGATTACAATTTCGTTGGTTAGCTGCCTCCGAAATCTCTCACCCAAGTAACAACTTGCTCTTTTAGTTTCATAAAGATCCTGAAACACAACTCTCTTCAAGGAAAGCGCGTACGCATGATCCCAATGCCCTCCTGTAGCAGACACACTGCCATTCCATGGCTGCCAAATAATCGTGGTTGTGGCTCTCTGGTCTATCTGCTCTCTGCTAGTTTCCATTTGTGTTTAGCCACGCCAGTTTGGTTAGTCTCGAGGTATTCCTTCTTGAAGAGTGAAATCTTAGGAAAAAGGTCAAGGCCTACAGCCATCAATTTCGTCGGACAAAGAAGGGGATGGTAGTTATGAAAATAGTAATAATACCAATATTCGATTACCATCATCATGCCAGACATGTCTTTAGCTGCTTTCGAAGACCATGAGTCGAGATATTTATAAGTGTGGCCCAAGGAGGCCATACCCCAATCATAATCGCCAACTTTGTCTAAATCATGCAACAATAGACACCATCTTTTATCTACTTTATTCCCGCAATTTGCAACAAGAAATTGACCAAAGCACCAAAGAAAGAACATTCTAGTCAACTCCTCTGCACATTCAATATTGTCCATCCCGTTTCTGCTAAGAATATGTATCTCCTCAAGGATGATATGGTTACAGAATTACCCTTAGAATCCCATTTGGCCACTCTCTTTGTTTTTTCATCATCAGGGTCTTCTTCACGATTGTCGTATGCAATTTGATTCCTCTCTTTCACTCCCCGGAAATATAAGTCATCCATAGCAGGATACCTTAGACCACCCATAGTACGGGGAAGTTCTACCCTAGTTTTTCCCGGGAGGCCAGTCGGAATACCCGTCAACATGTATCAATCTGTCGGTAGTAAGCCAACCTCAAAATCCTTAAAGTGGAAACTACGAGTGCTCTCCCACCATCTCTCAGCAATGACTTCCACTAAACCTCTATCGGCATTAGCAAAATCAAAGCCAAACACACTAGAAAACCCGCACTTATCACACAATTCTTGTGCTCTCGGATTTTCTTTCACTACAATTTCGTAAAGGGGTTGGATCAAATGTAGACTACTCCTAACATTGTATTTACACTTGGTTAAAGGACTATCCTTGCATGCATGGTCGGCATCAACGGACACCTTGTGAAACGATTCTAAGTCCATGACATGTATTTAAAACAAAAAAAATCAACACAACAAGTTCAATCAAAAGAACACAACAGTTTCAATTAACACAACACAATATCAACATTTTCAATCAACACAATAATATCAACAATTTCAATTTCAATTTCAATTAAATTAACACAACAATTGAACATGAATTTAACTAAAAAACAGAAAAATATGTAAATTTGACTAAGCATGAATCGAGTAATCAATACTAGCATGATATCAAACATAAATTTGATAAAAAAAATTCAGAATTGAAAACAAGAACACAAAAAACAACTAAAGGTTGCAAAACTCACCTCAAATGATTTTGTGGATGAAATTCCACAAAAATTACACCAATAGATTCCTCTCCTTCACTACTTCAAACCCCTAGAAGGAATTAGAAAAAAAATCTTATGGATTGAGAGATTGAAATGGAAGAAATTCGGTTTTGGGGGAAAAAAAGAGGAGGAAGGAGAAAGAAGAAGAGAAAATGAGGGGAGGGGAGGGTTGCGCGATATTTCTGAGGATTTAATCTGACGCTCAATGATGTAGCATCAGTCAACTGAAGTCAAGTCAAGCGCTACATGATGTAGCGTTGATGCGAATATTCTTCAACGCTACATAATGTAGCCCCAGGACGTTATATGATTAAGCGCGGAAGTAGAACTCCCATTAGACTTGGGCTGCTACTTTGCTGATGTGTCCTACTACGTTTTGGTGGATATGGAAGTCTCATTATAAATGCATCTACGCCCATACGCACATATTACCTGCGCCTACACTCACTATACTTACGCTCACTATATTTAGTTTAGTCTGGATGTGGCTGCCAAATTTAATCCCAAACCCAAACCTTAATTTTTATTACCAAATATAGGATAGTTCCAGCAACTGTGCTTAGTATAGATGCCAAATTTGGTAATTATACTCGTGATTATGGATGTTCTTAGCATCCTTATCCACCGAGGTAAGCTAAATGTTGGACGGTAACATCCACTAGCAAACTATTCCAATCTTAACTCTTTGTAGTTCCAATCTAACTGATGAAAGGACGAAGTAGTTTCGGATCAGACGCGGAAAATTGGCACAAAAAAAGTACAAGTAGGAAAAGTTCTATCCACTTGATGGACCAATATATTTCCTAGAATGGGAAAATATTTTCTCTAGGGACCTAGCCCATGACATACTAATCTGCCCTTTCAATTTACCACCAAACTTCCAAAAATCAGTCT
>JAJJMA010010442.1:0-12960 GCA_023529015.1 Papaver nudicaule | reverse complement strand
CCGATTAATTTAGTAGACAAATCTTGATTTTCCTGTGACTCCTTAATCGTTGGTTATAAACACTTACAAAAGCCGATTGATATAAGTACGAAAATATAATCGGTTTATTTTTTCACCAATGTCCACCGTTTTTTTTCTTATGTTAACAGTCGGTTTAAATTTCATGTTATTTGAGACGATTGTTTTCTGTGTAACTGTTAATTTGTTTCTTGTTTTGTGTTATAGGGAGAATATGAAGTCCAATACTCCCCAGTCTAAGGTCAAGGAGGTTGTAAATAAGAAGAGAGCATATCCTGCCGCCACACATGTTAGTTTGGGTTCCCGTCGAGAGGGTGGTGCACATTTGAGTGCGGCGAGTCGTAAAGCTGCTGCTAGACAGCTTAATGTCGATCAACCCATCGATGAAACAACAACACCTGCAGTTGAAGAAACACAAGAGAAAGAGCCAGCTGATGCAGCTGATGTTCAACAACCAGCGGGTGGAGAATTGGCTGTCATATCGGCGGGGGAAGATCCCGAGAATGAAACACCTGAACAACCAATACAACCGCTCCAAATTGTACCGCCCCAATAACCAATACAACAAGGGGGTGGACAACAGGGGGCTCAGCAAGAGGGTGGACAACAGGGGGCTCAAAAAAAGAAGGAAAATAAACAAATAAGGAGTTACATGCTAGCCATAGAGCAGATGTTTCCCGACGAGGAGCAAGGTAACCCTAAAGATGGAGGGCATGTGTTATGGGGCTATGTGGGTAGACAACTTAATGTCGATCAACCCATCGATGAAACAACAACACCTGCAGTTGAAGAAACACAAGAGAAAGAGCCAGCTGATGCAGCTGATGTTCAACAACCAGCGGATGGAGAATTGGCTGTCATAGTGGCGGGGGAAGATCCCGCGAATGAAGCACCTGAACAACCAATACAACCGCTCCAAATTGTACCGCCCCAATAACCAATACAACAAGGGGGTGGACAACAGGGGGCTCAGCAAGAGGGTGGACAACAGGGGGCGCAAGAAAAGAAGGAAAAGAAACAAATAAGGAGTTACATGCCAGCCATAGAGCAGATTTTTCCCGACGAGGAGCAAGGTAACCCTAAAGATGGAGGGCATGTGTTATGGGGCTATGTGGGTAGTTGGGCCAATATCGTCTATATAACCATCACAAGTATCTCATTTAGTTCTCTTTTTTTCATTTATTCATCCAAGATAACTCCATTTCATGTTATAAAACCATTGATATGTTTTGTAGGACCACGAGGATGCAATACGCCTTCTCAAACACCAATCTTCGTCGGGAAAGATGGACAAATGGCCCTTGGAAAGGGTAGGTGCACGCCCTAAGGATCATGAGGCATTGGAGGAGTAGTTAGCTAGCGGTGAAGCCCCTCAAGTGGTCGAGATCGCCAAGAACTCGGGGTTGTATATATCCTGCCATTGCCAGTACTTCCACCATTGGATATGACAAACCACTTGTCTCTGCCTTCGTTGAGAGGTATTATGCGGAGACTGGTTCTATGCACTTCCATTTTGGCGAGAAGACCATCACTCCGGATGATTCTCATGAGATTACAGGTCTAAGCATTGAAGGCAAATCAGTTAGGAGCATCGGTTTTACCAAGGACATGGACTTCCTCAAGGACGTGGAAGGCGCACCCGAGGTCTCCGCCTTCACCAAGGACCTTGACTGAAAGCTTAACTATGCATTTACCGAAGCCAAATGGGGTTGGGACAAGGCGAAAACCGATTCAGAGATGATTTCTGGAAACCAAAGGTCGAAGACATTCCAATTGAAATCTCTAAGGGACCAATTCAAGGGGACTCTGCGGCTTCATGAGGAGGGCAAGTTGGATCCCAAGCGGGTCACTGCGACAGCCACTGCGTACAAGCTCTACATCTTGGGAAGCATCATATTCCCCGACACATCTGGTTCTCGGGTGAATGCCACCTATGTGCAGTTTTTGCCTGACTTGGATAGGTTGAATGAGATCTCATGGGGCACTGCTTGTCTTGCATTCTTGTTGAATGAGATGAGAAAAGCTTCCAGGGCGGAGAAGGATCGAATTAGGGGGAATATGGCTCTACTTCAGGTAATCCATGTACATTCAGTTGTCGTCATCCTAGTTGTGGTAGTATACTTAGTATCTTATACTCTCATGCTTCACTTGTAGGCGTTCATATATTTGCACTTCCCAGAGTTTGCCGAAAGGCCGCAGCAGAACCCTTATTGGGGAAAGGGTGAAGGTCCTCACTATCTAGGAAGCAAATACATGTACAACGGGAAGCCCTCGGGACAAGAACAAGCTTTGATTGATATTAGGACTCGGTTGGACAACTTGGCTGTGGATGATGTTGTCTTCGATCCTCACATTAAAAGGAGAGAAGAAGGAAAGAGTATTCGTAGCCGCTTACAAAAGTACTTTGGTCCATTGTTTCACCCCACCAGATATGTTTTCTACAATCCGACGAGAGTGGCTCGTCAATGTGGTGGTGTACAAAAAGAACCAATTGAGGTAATGTTCGGATTGGGTGCATTAGATCTCGAAAAACATATCTCTCATTATAATTCAATTGAAAATGTGCACACACCTCCTTGTACATCCACTGATTGGGACAACAGAGGCGAGCATTTGGTTGAGCTTGAGGCTCCTATTTTTTTCGAATGATTGGGTCTTCCCTGGATATATGGAGTGGTTGAAGATGAGTTCCCATCCTCATGTCATACGCCCTGAAAATAGATAGTTGATTGCTGATCCAAAAGAAGCCTTCGATGTATATGTAAGTATTCGCTTGTGACCTATTAACTTTAATCATTATATATATGTACTTAGTATATGTTGTATGATTCAAAACAGAGACCTCGAGTCGGCAAAATGATCAAGGAGTTTCAGTCAGATATCGTGAAAGGTGGTCTAGATAAGAGGGCTGAGAGGATCTTGAAGAAAGCTCTTAAACAATTGTTGAACCTGGAGAATAAACGACGTGGAGATTTGTTTGGAAAAACTCAAGAACCACCGGAGAGGCCAAAGCGCAAGAAAAGAGGGGATGAAGCCACAACAAGCGCTGCTCATGAGGATGCACAACAACCACGACCTAAACGACAACGTGGTGGTGGTGGTGGTGGAAGAGGTCGTGGTGGTGAGGCTACACAAGAAGCACCACCAGCTAAAAAAGCTCGAGGTGCGAGTAGCAGCACTCGTGGAGGTCGTGGTGGTGGAAGAGGTCGTGGTCGTGGTTAAACCCTAAATAGTTTGAAAACACTTTTTCGTTATGTTTTTTAACATTGGTTGTGTCGACTTTAAAATTCTTTGGTATGTTTGTGTAGGATGCTAACTTTGGTTGCTAGTTTATGTGAATGAATGTGGGTTGTGTACTTAGATTTGTGTCAGTTTTTATGACAGATTCGGTTTACCTTGGGGTATACATAGAACAATCGTTCTACAATATTGGTTTCCAAAATCGATTATTGACTACATGAAAAATCCTTTTGTTCAAATCGTTAGATGATGGTTTTCAGATACACCGATTAAGAATGCTCAAGTATCTGAATCTCCTGTCCAACTTTTGTGCACATAATCGGCCCTTATGTTCATTAATTTACAACGATTATATTTCAGTTATCGGACAATAAATGTGTATGTGTACACCGATTGTTTTGTGTAAATTTCTGGGTAGATTAACAACAATCGGCTTATTTGGGCAATAATATACACCGATTGTTCGAGAACCCAAGCATATCGGCTTAATGTCTATATATATATACCGATTGTGCGTTGTTCAGATTCAAGATTTTGGTTAAAAACACTTGGGTGATTCTCATGTTCGATAATGTTTGATCATTTTTAATCTTGTTTTAATATGAGAATTAAGATTAATTAATCTTGTTTAGTCTTTAATCACTTAATTAGCAACTAATAGAGAAAGGGTAAAAAAGTCTTCTTTTATAAGGGGTTTTCCGATTTTACTTCACAGTGTCCACCGGAATTATTTTTCCATGGGGCCAAATTTAGCCAGGATATATAATGCAACATTTGTGCCGAGCCTAATTCGCGTTTTTATTTTATTTATTTATTTATTTATTTATTTTTTTGAAACCAAATCCAGAATCAACATATATATACCGAGTTTGATTTGAGTTTCAAAAATGCAAAAACTGAAACTAGATTTGTCGTACATATCGCAACATATTTGTCGGGTCTAAATTTCTAATTCTAGTATCTTCATTTTTAAAGAATCAAAACACTGATTTATATTTAAAATCAACTTAAAATAGATATTTTATATATTAACTTCTCTCAAATTGGCTTTGAACTAATCCGAGCATATAACCGATATGAGATTGGGTTTCAACCATTACACACTCGATTTACAACGAATTTTTGATGTTTGGTAATTATGAAATATACAACGTTTTTTATGTTTGGTAGTTATGAAATCACATTTGTCGTGGAGGCGACGACAGTGGTGGTTATGAATATGGACCGAAATTGGGTGTTAGACAGTTTCTTCACTTTCGAAGAATCAAAATAGAACGGTTCTCAGACCGCGTCCTCCTGAGAGAGAAGGTTCCGGATTTTTCGCAGCGTCGATGGAAGGAAGATCATCTTCAAGCTAGTGCAGATTATGGTTTCAGGATTCTAGGATCAGTAAGGTAAGCAGAAGAACGGGGAGAAGAGATGGATTGATGTAGTACAAGGTGATATTTCCTTGGATTCAAAGACAGATGATTCAATTGATATGGAGTAAGGATGGCAGAAAGTTGTTACTCACAGTCATGAGATAACAATTGATTGTGAATACAAATCTTTTGTTCTAACAAAGACTTTTGCTGGTATTCTTTTCGACGAGAAGACAAGAAACATAAAGAACATCCAGCAGAGAAGCAGTTTCATGGATGAAGAACATAATAGAAAAAGAAACAAAGAAGAGTTTTTATGGAAGATGGTAATGGAATTTTCATAGAGGAGATGAACATATTTTGTTCTCGCGCCACCAAAACAAATATGGTGATTTCTTTAGGTCATCTTTTTCTCCGGGTAAAAATAAATTATCAATGTGTTTTCCAGCTGAAAGAGAAAACAAAGGATAGATGTGCTTTATCGATGGGTTCTCTAAGATTCTCAATCATAAAAAGGAGACAAAACAAGTCTCTAATAATGCTGAAAACTTAGAGCACGCTGTTTAGACTGTGGAACATGTTCCAGCAAACAACAAGGAGCAATTCATCCCTAGTTTAGAGAAGGCTAATCTGGACACACTTAACGCTACAGGGAATAATGAAAATTGGGATCAATCCATAATCATTGAAACATCTTCAGTGGTTGATCTTTGGAGTAATATTGGTCAGTCAATTGCTCAAAGATTTGAGCTCACAGAGTTTTTTGATATCTTTCCATTTGAAGATAACAAAGCTTTGTTTTTTATGTTCCAGCAAAAAACAAGGAGCAATCCATCCCTAGTTCAGAGAAGGCTAATTTGGACACACCTAACTCTACAGGGAATAATGACAATTAGGATCAAGCCATAATCATTGAAACATCTTCAATGGTTGATCTCTGGAGTAATATTGGTCAGTCAATTGCTCAAAAATTTGAGCTTACGGAGTTTTTTGATATCTTTCCATTTGAAGATAACAAAGCTTTGTTTTTTTCTTCTTTGGAGTATAAAAAAATCATGCTAAGCAGAGGTATATGGACTATGGGTGATTTAACCATTATATTATCACCTTGGTGGAGCAATGCAAACTCGGTCCCATTAGAAGACAATGGTACTGAAAACTCATGGATGGAAGTTCGTGGTGTTCCTTTTCATATTTGGGGTACTGCATTCTTTAATCTGTTTGGAATCAAATATGGTGGTCTCATAGAAGTGCATACCTCTACATTATCATGGGAGGACTCTTCAGCAATTCGCATTAAGGTACATCACTATGATCAGAAAAAATCTTCTTGTTTGTTTCATTTTGGTGATTTATCTTTTCTAGTACAAGTTAGTCCATTCGAGATTGACAATGTGTAACAGTAAAAAATCCCATTGCTAGATCTTTGACTGTCCACCCAATGATTCTCATACAACATCATACATACATAAACATCATTACAAAACAGTAGAGAGTTAGAGTTAGAGATACTTGACAGCGAGTTACTTGGTTCTTCCTCATGCTTGAGGCTTACATCCAAGAGATTTCATTATTTGAAGTTGGGTTACATATCTCACCTTTACTGAGTTTACTCTTCCACTCTAGCTCTAGATTATCACACGCTCAATGCTGGATTAGGGAGAGCAAAGAGATAACTCACTCTTCCTCTCACTAAGCCAGACTGAAATTACACCAACCCCTTTTACAATGGGGATATCTCTCCTTATATAGGGAGAAGTTACAGTGGGATACAACTAATATTGATAGCGACCCCTTCTGACACTATTTGTCCTCTTTCGCCACCTGTGATCTTCAGCGATTCTGGTATAACTTTTGCTACTTCGGCGATGCCTCTTCCTTGTAGATAAGTATTGCTGACGGTGATCCCATTGAGTCAACCAGTCAACTCTGCTAATATATCCGTTCTGTCCATCCTTAAATGCTCAACCACTTCTCACCTACTTCTCAACTACTCAACCGTACTGATTCTCTTCGCCCAAACGAGACTTCTGCTTTATTCGGCGATCCTTGCTGACTTAAGCTCTCTTTCAATCTTATATCGCTGGTTATACCCTTAGGTGATTCTGTGTATCTTAACTACTCCATGTTCATACAGCTTCGCCATTAAGATTGATTTATCTGGCGATGGTATTTTCTACACTCACATTTTGCCTCTTTCATCTCCAAGATCTGTGATCGCCGGGGATGAAATTTTCTCATCGCCGAAAATACCGCGCCCACGTTCTCTAGTACTCCAAAGTTCCTCCACGTATCGTACATGCGCGACACTTACTTTTAACCTGCAACCTGAAGAACCGGTTTCATTCCTTCCTTTACCCACCTATGTGTGACACTTACTTTTACAACTTCTTCTCTTTCACCGCCTTCTGCAAAACCTTTTTTCTCAACCCTAACCTGAACTGCTGTTGAATCTGCTGTCCGGCCAGTTTTCAACCTCAGATTACTTCAAATCCTGCCCTATCATCTCCTTCTCCTCACCACTCTTCTTTTCAGCGCTTTCCTGAACCAAGACCACACTCCCATCTCACTTTTCTAAGATTTTTAATTGTTCATCTTCTCCGGTGAGTTCCTATTTTCCGGCTACCATTACCTAACCTACGACTTCATCAGTAACCACCTCTAGTATCATGGCTTCAAACGCTCCAGGATCATCTCGCCAGACTAGATCTACCGCCCAAGACGCTAGCTCTCCTACCAAGACCTCCCGCTGCTTCCAAGGCGAAACCTCTCGCTGCTACCAAGCCGAAGTCTATCGCTGTTAAGAGACCCTCCTGGCACAATTGGGACGAGTATTGTGCCTTCGACAAGATCAACATTCATCCTTTAAAGTTGATTAAGTTTGATGGTTTGTCCTCCCCAACGATTCCTATGACTCTGGAGGATCTTAGCCGAGATGATCAACATAACGAAAGAGCTGTGGTTGCCTATAGAACACTTAAATCTGGGTTAAAACTTCTTCTTTACGACCCCGCCGATCCCTTTATTCTGGATCTTCTCATGCGAATCAAGAAATATCCCTTCCAGCTTACCGGCAATGTCATTCGCATACTAATGGAATGGAAGCGTCGCCGAAACAACGAAAAGAATTATCCTGACTGCTTTGTATCTGGCCTGTTTGACCCTTCTTCTTACACTGTTGAGAATTTCTTAGAGCAATATCATGTTCTTCCTTCCACTATCAAAGGAGAGTCATGGGCATACTGCTTTGTTACCAAACGTGGGATTGAGCCTGAAGATTCATGCTCGGCGCTGCTGATAAGAAAGAAGAAAAGGGGACTTACATAGCGCGGAAGAGCACTGAAGGTGGCTGGTCAAACCTGCCTTGCTGGGTTGAAGGCCCATGGCTAATGGGATGGCTTGACGAAAGGAGAACAGATGTTAGAACCAACTTCTCCGAAGAGCATTCTCGCTTTAAAGATTACGATTTCTTGAAGATACGGGTTCCCGATGCTATTGCAAAGAACTCCGTCAAAAGCAGAAAGAGAAAAAAAAAGAGAAGGGAAAGCTGGAGATCAGGTAACAAGCATCTATTTGTTTTAGAATATATATATATGCTTGTTGCCTGATCTACATGGCGAAATTGATGTTTTTTTTGTAGGGTACTGAGTCAAAACAAGAGAATGAGGAGCTTCGTAAAAGGCTAAAAAATGCCTCGATCAAGCAACATTTACAGGACCCTAAGGAGGGTTCAACTGTTCACAACGTGCCTCAGCCTACAAAGTCTTCTTCCCAATCAGGAACAACAACCAGCGAAGTGTTCCTGCCTAGGCGAAGCTGCCCACCAAGTCTGGAAATCTTGCCATCAATCTCAAGAAAAAGGTTTCCGCCCAGGATAACACTGAGATTCCCCAGCAAGAACCGCAATCGAATATTGATGAGGAGGTGGAAGCTCAACATATCGGCGATTCCACTGGTAATGAATACCCTTTCTCCCATGGAAATCAAAGATGTAAGTAAAGAGAGAAATCAATTTGGTGAAGACACGACTGTTATTTCTTCCAACCTAGCGGTGTTGACTTTGAACAAGATGTCACCCGGAAACATTCTGCCCAGAAAGTTTAGCACTGACATTGCTGTCAACGAACTCGCTGAGTCGTTTTCCTGACTGCTTACCAGGGGACTTAATGTAGATGGTGAAAAATGAGAGAGGGACAAAATCGTAAAACTACTCCCTAACTATGCCTTACCTAAAGACAATCGCCTACTCAGGCACATCTCTATAGCTCAGGATGCAACCCGTTCTACGAGCTGAATGTACTCTCTACGAGTTCTCTTTTATAACTCCCGGTGAAGAGGATGATATCATGGTACAGTACCAATAACCCCACCGGCACATAAACCCATTAATCTACTTCATATCGACATCGCCTCGAATTCCTCGATATCAGGACTAGATTGCTCAGTGGTACGCAGTGGAGAGTTAACAGAGACGCGTCCTCACGGATTTCCTCTCAAAACATAACTCGACATCCGAGTCTAAATGAAAACCTCAGAAGTACCACAACTCCAGGACTTCCCGGAGCTCTCTGAGAGGCATACAATAGCCTAAACAAGCTTGAACAGATCGCACTCTAAACACAGAATGATCTAATATACCATGGATAAGCACGCCATAGCGCAAGCGCGCATCATAACCAAAGAAGCCTAGCCAGAGCGCTAGCTGAAACAAAGTTGATCATGGCGCCATAGAAGTGTGTAGCGCCATAGCGCTAATAGAAATTGGCCTTGGCGCCATGAACCATGACGCCACAACAAAAACTTGCCTTGGCCTTAGCCTTAGCCAAGGTCGTGGAATCCTAAGACTATGGCGCCATAAATGCATGGCACCATGAAAACTCAACCTTGGCCAGAGCCAAGGTGCCATGCTATGGCGCCATAACCATGGCGCCATGAGCCCCGGCCTTGGCCAACGGCCAAGGCCACCCCTACACACCCACTATGCATGTCTCTAAAGGCGCCACACTCGCGTTGGCCGCAGAGTCATAGCGACACAAGCCTACTCAAACTCAACACAATCATGCAATATCTGCATACCACTCGAGATATTAAAACATCACACGGGGGGATAACTTTAGGGGTATTGGTCTGGCGGTCTACGACAGTTAGAAAGAAACTGATAGAGATGATGGACAGTTACGAGAAGGTGGTGCTGAGTGGACATGTTCTACACGATTCTAGCAGTTACAGAGCACAACTCATGTCCTCCACTCCTCCACGACTTCCACCTTCTCTGTCGAGAGATCAGGGTGACTTCAACACTATAAATAAAGGCTTCCTCTATCTTCCAAGGCAGAACAACTAGAATATTCAGAATACTCGAATATATCAGAACCTCAGAGCAAACACCTGACCAATTCAACATACTACTATCCTTGGAGATTTCCAGTCACCTTCACGACGGAGATCCTGAATTCTTACACCCGAAACACATCCCCAACCTGATCTCAAGTTTCTTCGTTGTTTTCCTCCTTAGATCAACCTCTATCCTCTCTGTGACCGAAGCAGGACGTGAACGACCATTGACATGGTTTAGGCTCGTCTTGTTCGACTTTGATCTCGAGCACTACGAAAGTACCCAGAGACGGTGCATTGTTTTTCCAGGTAAAAACTGTTGGCGACCACAGTGGGAGATCAATCTCTCGGTTCCAGAAGGTCACCTCTAAGAAATGTCTGAACTAGGGATGGGATCTCAAAAACCTAACCTTCACCTCAACGCCGCAAACCCTACAAGGAAGACTTACCCCGGTAACGATTATCCACCATCGATCAACACCAACGACAAAGGAGGCGAAAACCTGCTGACAACCCTAACTATAGAGAAGGTAGCCCGGCGACAAGATACCCTCGCCAGCCAACAGACGAACACCACTGCTGCCTTAATAGAGATTACAGCTTACCTCAAATCCCTCACAGAGAAGCTGCCAAATGCTCCTGATGTCCCAGCAGTGGAAAGAATCGTCACACGAACGAGAGACGAGGTTACTACGGTTCCGCACCACAAAACCCACACTCAGCCAACCCAGAAGCTTTCTCAAGGATACATCACTCCCTCCTTCCCAAGATATGATGGAAACGGTAGTGCGCGGGAACACATCTCACGTTTCCTAGAATCCCTGAGGGAATACGAATACAGTCATACCTTGAGACTCAACGAGTTCCGAAGTCTCTCGCTGGGGAGGCTTACCGATGGTACACTTGTCTCCCGCCAAGGGCCACGAGCACCTGGAGCGAATTGGTAAACGCATTCTTCAAGGAATTCTTTTTTGGAAAGGTGATGCTCTCTGATTTGAGGAAAATGCGCTAAAAAGCTGGTGAGTGCCCCGACAACTATGCGAAGAGGTATAGGGAACAGGCTCTCGGCTGCTGCGCCCCAGACATAACGGAGGCACAACTAATGCAAGTCTGCACCAGTACCATGACTTCTATCTACCGAGCCCTCCTGGAAGATCTCCAATTTCAGACTCTCTCCGAACTCCAGGAAGCAGCGGCACGAGCTACCACTATAATGCCTAACCTGAAGGAGAAAGCTCAGCTACTGAAATACGGAAAACTCTCGGAGGCCAACAAAACCCCCGTGTCTAGGGATTTAGACAACGACAACGATAGGAAAAGGAAGGTAGGAGAATGTCTCGTTGAGCACAAGACACGAGACTCGACCTCGATGACGCGAAGCGTGACACCAGGGGAAGACTTGCAACAGCAGCAGAGGGGAATCGACCTGCTGAATGACATCTCAACGAGGGAGGTAGAACAACTATTAGACTCCTGGGCCCGAGACAAATTCGTGGAATTGCCCGAAGTATCAAGAGTTCCCACTGCCGAAGAAACGGAACACCCTCGGTACTGCCACTACCATAAGAGGATTAGTCACGCCACGATCCAATGTTACAGCTTCAAACGTATTCTCGAGAAGCACATCCTCAAGACTAAGACGTATTCTCATGAACTACATCAGGGACCTCCACGCATCCAAGCTCTCACTGACCACAAAGAACCCTGAATCAAAGGGTGGAGAGTCTAATGCACCAATTATGCGAAACCCTATGTTTCTCGAGACCTCAACGTCGAGACATGTTTACAGCGCTCAACTACGTGGTGTCGGGAAGGCGGCTGCCACTTGAAGAGAGGAAAGACCCACACTCGCCAGCACAGAGCGAATCTTCGGTGAGATACGACTGGGGACTGTTAGCCAGACAAGGTTTGGGAATACTCACTACCGCATACCTACACGACGTCGGATTCACCAACACATTACTGGACCCAGGAACGAAAATCAGTGTTATCTCTACAACGACACTAGAGGCTTCAGGGATCCCACTACGCGATGTCGCATATTCACCAGCAACATTGGAAAACCCAGAAGGAAGGACGGTGATGACCCATGGACAAATAACTCTACAGATAAAAGTGAATGAAGTACATACGGACGCTGAACTCCACGTTGTCACACAAGGTTTAGAATACGACATGATTCCCGGCCATCCTTGGTTCAACAACAACCGAAGCCTGCTCAACGGGACTACTACCCCGCCAGAAGCCTCGACTCGACCAGAGGATCTCCATATAGCAACGATGTCCTTGCATGGGGGGATAGGAACCTCGCCAGACTCCAGAGAGGAATCGCCAAGGACTACGCTCCCGCAACGGGTCGATGGGGCTCTTGTCACAAGGTACGAGTGGATCATACACCCTATTCAATATTTTAGAAAGTGGATGACCCTCTCCCCTGGTCGCGAAACCTTTAGTATCCTATTCAGTTAATTCGATATAAAAGGCGGGGACACCAACGACGAACCTACCGGCCGTCCCTGTAAATCACTGTCACCGGAAACTCCATAACCCTAGAGTCTCGCTAGCCAACAATAGAGACTTCAAAGTAGGGGAATGGGTGATGAAGACCGCCCGCCGAAGGACCCTACATGGTCACCAAGTCTATACTGAACGGGTACTACAGGCTGGCTTCGCTCGAAGACGGATGCAAAAATACAACAACGATCAAGAAAAGATGGATCAAAGCATACCATAATTAATTCTTAGCCATAAAAAAATATATATATGTGGAACCATCCCCAAAACATCAAACCCATTCTTTCTTTGTCTTTTGAAAAGAATAAAAAATAATAATAAAAACCTAACCTATGAGACTAGTAACCAAATACTCAAAAAAGACCAGACAACACGATGCCCCCGGCTTTCTCACGGGCATCCCTCATATTGTAAAGCACGTCTCGCTCTTCCCCAAGTCTAGCTTCCAGCTCAGCAACCTCCCTTTCTTTTGCGGCAAGAACGTCATCTGTAG
>JAJJMA010010432.1:0-24665 GCA_023529015.1 Papaver nudicaule | reverse complement strand
CTTTATTTAGATGGTAAGGTTGATAAATGGTTTAATAATTTTCGTGTAGGCCGTGATATTATTCCTTGGAACGAATTTGCTACTGCTGTTTGTTCTCGTTTTGAGAATCCAGCTGACGAGAATTTTATCGGCAATTTTAACAAATTGAGCCAAACTACTTTTGTGGATGCTTATTTTGAAGAATTTAAAGCTCTGAAAGCTTTAATGTTAGCAGCAAATCCATCTTTATCTGAACATTATTTCATTATGAGTTTTATTAGCGGACTGAAAGAGGAAATTCGTAAATCCATTGAAATGTTTAATCCTACATCCCTTACGAGAGCTTTTTCTCTGGCTAAATTACAAGAACAAAACCTAGCTCTTCAGCAAAGAGCCAATAAATTTACTTCAAAATTTACTCCTACATCTTTCTCTTCACACAAATCTTCATCTCCTTCCCACTTTTCACCTAAACTTCTTTCCACTATTCCTCCTTCCTCTTTCTCTCCAAAGCCTTTTCATCCTCATTCAACTACACCTGCATCAGTCACCCTTTCAAATATACCCATTGTCAATATTAGCCATGATCAAATGTTGGCCAGAAAAGCCAAAGGTCTGTGTTATCATTGTGATGAACCTTATGTGAGAGGCCACAGATGCAAAACCAAACAAATATTCATGGTTTGTGGAGAAGAGTTACCGTTGGAGGATGATAACTCAACTGGTGAGACTGTACAACTAGAAGATGATACTCCAATAGAATCAGACATGCCAATCTCTTTACATGCATTGACTGGTAACTCTTCTGGTGAAACTATTAGAATTCCAGGAATTCTCAATGGCAAAACTATCTCAGTCCTAATAGATACAGGCAGTACTCACAGCTTCATTGATTGTGAGCTAGAAAAATCTCTCAAGTGTTATATTCAATATACTCAACATCTTTTGGTCACTGTTGCTAATGGTGAAAAGACTGTCAGTACTGGGTTTTGTTCACAACTTGGATGGAGTATGCAGAATTATACATTTTCTGGTGATTTGAGATTATTACCATTGGGAGGCTGTGACATTGTTTTGGGAGCTGACTGGTTGAAGCAGTTGGGTGATATTGTTTTTAATCTATCTAAGCTGAGCATTTCATTCTGGCATGAAGGTAAACAAATCACCCTTACAGGTAACCAACCTCAATCATCCATGTTACAAATGAGTGGTACTGTTGTTGTAGATTTTTTCAAGAGGCATACTCATGGAATAGTTGGCCATCTCTTTTCTATTTCCTCTGAAGACCCACCTACCACTATTTTACCACCAGTTATCTCTTCTCTCTTGGATAAATATACTGCAGTTTTTACTAAGCCTACAGTTTTACCTCCACAAAGAGCTTTAGATCATTGTATTCCATTGCTTCCAAATTCTGTACCACCTAACATGAGACCTTATAAATGTCCCTATGTTCAAAAATCTGTTGTAGAGCAAATGGTGACTGAAATGCTCAATTCTGGCATCATTCAACCCAGCCACAACCCTTTTGCTTCACCTATTTTATTGGTCAAGAAAAAAGATGGTACATGGAGGTTTTGTGTGGATTATAGGAAGCTCAACAGTATCACTATCAAAGATAAATTCCCCATTCTTATCATAGATGAGCTGCTGGATGAGCTTCATGGTGCTCAGTATTTCTCCAAGATAGACTTAAGGTCTGGATATCACCAAATCAGGGTAAATTTACAAGATATCCACAAAACTGCTTTCAGAACCCATCAGGGTCATTATGAATTTAAAGTCATGCCATTTGGATTGACTAATGCTCCAGCTACTTTCCAAGCCTTAATGAATGAAGTATTTCAACCTTACTTGAGGAAGTTTGTTCTGGTCTTCTTTGATGATATTTTAGTTTACAGCTCCAGTCTAGAAGAACATGTCATCCACTTGGAGTTAACACTCCAATTATTACCGCAACATCAACTGTTTGCCAAACTTTCTAAATGTTGTTTTGCTCAGCAGAAATTGGAGTACTTAGGGCACATTATTACCACTGAAGGTGTTGTTGCAGACCCTGCTAAAATTTCTTGTATGGTGGAATGGCCTTTACCTAAGTTTATTAAAGAATTAAGAGGATTTCTTGGCCTTACTGGCTATTATAGAAAATTTGTCAAAGGATATGGCATTCTGAGCAAACCTTTGACTGATTTGCTGAAGAAAAATGCTTTCCAGTGGACTGCTGCAGCAACTGAAGCCTTCAATGCACTGAAACAAGCAATGGTTAGTACACCTGTTCTGGCTCTCCTAAATTTTTCATTGCCATTCACAGTGGAGACTGATGCTTCTGGACTGGGAATTGGAGCTGTTCTTATGCAACAAGGTAAACCTCTTGCTTTCTTCAGCAAACCTCTTGGCCAAAAATCTTTGGCTATGTCCACTTATGAGAAGGAGATGTTTGCCATTGTTCAAGCTGTTTCAAGATGGAAGCATTATCTTCAAGGGCACCATTTTATTATCAAAACTGACCATGAGAGCATCAAATATTTCTTGGACCAGAAAATTACCACTTCTCTCCAACAGAAGTGGCTGATGAAATTGCTTGGTTTTGATTATGAAATCAGTTATAAGAAAGGAGTGGAGAACAAAGTGGCAGATGCCCTATCTAGACTACACCATTCTGAGAGTTCTTGCCAACAAATGTCTGTATCTTGTCCTTCTTGGACCCAAGACATTATTCTCAGTTATGCTACAGACACCAAAGTTCAGCAAATACTGCCTAAGTTATTGACCAATTCAGCTTATGTTCCTCACTTCACTTATTTGGGAGGTATTTTGAGATACAAGAACAGGATATATGTAGGCAGTTCTGGATCAGTTAGAACAACTATCATGAATTCAGTGCATAGCTCAGCTGTTGGTGGCCACTCTGGAATCCAAGTAACTTATAAAAGGGCTAAAACTTATTTTTTCTGGCCAGGCTTGAAGCAGGATATTTTTTTATTTGTTTCTACTTGTGAAGTTTGTCAGAGGAACAAGGTGGAAACTACACTCCCTGCAGGCCTTCTTCAACCTTTGGATATTCCTGAATTACCATGGCAACACATTTCTATGGACTTCATTGAAGGATTGCCTATCAGCCAAAGGAAATCTATCATCCTGGTGGTGGTTGACAGACTAACCAAATATGCTCACTTCATTGCACTTCAGCACCCTTACACTGCAGCAACAGTAGCTGAAGCCTTTTTGAGTCAAGTTTTCAGAGCTCATGGACTTCCTGCTTCTATCATTTCAGACAGAGACAAGGTATTTACCAGTCACTTTTGGCAAGATTTATTTAAACTTTTGGGAACTGAACTTAAGCTAAGTACTGCCTATCACCCCCAAACTGATGGCCAAATAGAGAGAGTCAATGCTTGCCTTGAAAACTACTTAAGATGTATGACAAATCATAGACCTTCTAATTGGGTGAAATGGCTGCCTTTAGCTGAATGGTGGTACAACACTAATTTCCATACTAGCATTAAGATGAGTCCATTCAAAGCATTATATGGTTACACTCCTCCTCATTTGGCATTCCCTATTGAATCTACAACCTCAGTTGCATCTGTTGAAGAATTCTTACAACAAAGGGATGTTGTGTTAAATGTTTTGAAGGAGAACTTGGTCAAAGCTCAGGAAAGAATGAAGTTTTATGCTGACAAGAAGAGAGTTGAGAGAAGTTTTGAGGTGGGAGACATGGTCTTTCTGAAGTTACAGCCATACAGACAAGCATCTGTAGCTCTTAGAAAGAACTTCAAACTCTCTGCAAAATACTATGGGCCTTTTGAAGTTATTCAGAGAGTAGGAAATCTAGCTTATAAGCTGAAGTTACCTCCTTCTTCCATAATCCATCCTATATTTCATGTGTCTCAGCTGAAGAAACAAATTGGTAAGGCCTACATTCCTTCTCCACTCCTCCCTGTTACTGATCATGAAGGGCAAGTAGTTGTACAACCAGCAAAATTTTTGGATTCCAGAATTGTTCTTAGAAATGGGGAACAAGTTCAGCAGATTTTGGTGCAGTGGACAAATGCTACAGCTGAGAATGCCACTTGGGAGGATACTGCTTTCATTAAAGCTCACTTCAGAAAGTTCTTCCTTGAGGACAAGGACAGTTTCAGAGGGGGAGGTAATGTCATAGTCCAAAATAATGGAAGTGAGTAATCTTGTTTTGGACAGCCCTTAGCATGTTGGGAGGATTGGTTCTAGCGCATTTCTCTTCTAGTCGTTGTTTTATGTAGCCAGTGGACGCGTGTCGACATCTCTATGGTGTGAGCCGTTAGCTGCAGCTAGTATTTAGTTCCCTTTTCCTTTCTGTTTTGATTCATGATTATTGTATGAACTTTATCCTTACGTTTATCACTGCCACCAGAGCAGATTACGACGACTATTTTCAATTACGTTTACGATTACGAATTCAGATCCTTGTATTGTACACCGGTACAGTACAGCAGGGTGGCTACTGATGAAACTCTACGCTTCTCTGGAGTTTCTGCTGCAAACTGTTGCAATCTCTGCACTACTCCTAACTGTGCTGAAACTCAACGCCATTTATTTTTTGAGTGTTCTTTTGCTAATGCTCTTTGGAGCTGGATTTCTATGGTGCTCCAGCACAACATAAATCTGAACTCTGCGCCAGATTTATTTGCTTCCATTCGTGGTTTCAAGGGTTGCTCTCAGGTGAAAAATCTTCTTTGGGTGGCGATTGTGAACTGCATTTGGTTCATTTGGGATTGCAGGAATCAATGTAGATTCGTTCATGTAATCACTCCTCCACTTGTTGCGATACGTCGTCTCATCTCTCTCACTTGTGAATCAGGGAACATTAAAGGCTTTTCTTATAGTACTGCTTCAGATGTAGAAACTTTGAATACTTTCCAACTGCAAAGTCGTCCTCCAAAAGCCCCGAGAATCTGGGAGGTTAAATGGCAACCTCCACTCTTTGGATGGATCAAAGCAAACATCGACGGATGCTCCCTCGGTAACCCTGGTCTGTCAGGTTGTGGTGTGGTCTTTCGTGATCATAACAGTGTGGTTCGTAGATGTCTTGCTCAATCTTTAGGCTACGACACCTCTATGTCAGCAGAGTATTGGGCTGCCATTCATGCTCTTCGAATTGCTCAATCTAAAAGGACTACAAAACTCTGGCTTGAGTGCGACTCTACTGCTGTCATTGCAGCCATTCACAATCCTTGCTTAGTTCCTTGGAAGATTGCTATTCACTGGTCTAACTGTATGATATATATATCTCTACAATTGAGTTTAGATGTTCGCACATTTTTCGTGAAGGCAATGCCGTTGCAGATCTCTAAGCCAAACACGGGGCTTCTATGGTTTCTACTTGGTGGAACCATCCTCCTACTTTTGTGAATTACAAGCTTCGTATAGACAGGTATGGCCTGCCAGTTTACAGATTCCGATGATTGTAAATTTTTTATTTTGTTTTTTCTCTTCTTTTATTTTCTCTCCTTTGTCTACTTGAGGTCAGGCCTAGCCCCCCTCTTTCTTTTTTATTGACTTTAATAAAATTCTTCCCAGTGTGCCAATGCCATGGGAAGCTTACCTAAAAAAATAAAAAAAAAAGTATTTGCGGGAACAAATACCAACATAACTCATGGTCATGTAGACAAGAACACGATCTCAATCGCTATTAATATCACTACTAAAGTAGCCGACTATTTCGAAAGATAGAGAAAGTAGAATAGAAGAATTTCCATAAAAGTCATAACTCCTACTAACCTTTTGTCGATGAAGAATAATTGATGTCTTCTTTGTCTTCACATTCTTCGTCTTCAAGGTCTCTACTACTTAGTCTATATCCCAATTCCGAAATCTAAACTCTAGTAGGCTAAATTAAGAATTGTGTTTTGATACCTAAAACTGACAACCAGCTTGACATACCAACGCTAGTGGGTTTGACCGGACAATGCCCTAACAATAATCAATCAAAAGGGTAAGATTAGAAACATAACCTATCTAATTATGCTAGCTCAATTAATCTGGGACAAACTTTAAATTCCTGGCCATTTTAGGCTCATAAAAACTTTTTTGGCCCCATAGAATAAGTTAACATAGGGTGATTTTGAAGTAAAATCAAGAACCCCTTAGCCGAAAAATCAAAATCGGTAGATACAATGACTAACATAAGCCGATTATGTTTCAAACCAAATTAATCGGTCTATAAGAACGTAAATATTAGCCGATTATCGTTCAAAATTTTCAAAAAAATATGAAAAACATAATCGGTCGATAGCAATATAATTATTAATTAACCGATTGTAATAACCACTCAATGAAATCGTTGAAAATTTAAGTTACTATTGGCCAATTTGATTTTTAGTTCTTCGTTCCTGAAAATCGACTGGTATAATCGGTTATTAATTGGTCAATCAACGACCGATTGTTGCTGTGATTTTTTCTGTCTGAAAATCGACTAATATAATCGGTCGTTAAATGGTCAATCAACGACCGATTGTTGCTGTGTTTTTTCATGGCTGAAAATCAACTAATTAAATCGGTCATTAAATGGTCAATTAACGACCGACTATTTCTGTCGTTTTTCAATAACTACTAAACGACTCTTAGAGGAACTTTTGTACACCGATTATACAACAACAACAACAACAACAACAACAACAACAACAACAAAATAGTAATTCATAAATCCGTAAATCGAAAAGATTTTGATCTCAAATTCTTAAATTCATAAACACATATTGAAATTCATCGATTACAACCAAAACTCAAATCGAAATTCAATAATTGCATCAAAAACTCACATCTTCAGTTTGAAAAAAAATACCACCTTTATCATCATCATCATCATCATCATCATCATCATCGTTGATAAGGAATGGAAGAAGGATTAGTTGAACTTCGTTGATTACATGAGTTGATGTTGATGTGTGTTTTTGATTAAGGAATTGAAATAAACCATTTTCTTATCACGAGTTGCTGCTGATGTTGTCCAATGTTTCTTTCCTTCATGAGTTGTTGCTGCTGCTGTCGGGATGAAGAAGAAGGGAGAGAAGAAAATCGATTGATGTTGTTGATGTTTGTGTTGTTGCTGCTGTGTAAAGATGAAGAAGGAGGGAGGAAGAATGAAGAAGAATAACGAACTGAAGAAGAATGAAGAATGGGAGTTTGTTGCTTATGATTGTTGTTGTTTGTTTTTGTTGCTCTGATGTTAGTGAACAATGAAGAAGAAAGAGCTGAAGTAGAATCGGCAAACACGGGACTCTACAAAAAATAAAAGCCTAGTTTTTTTCTATTGGATATGGACATCTGATGCATAGTGGTATCTGTGAAATACCAAATATGCCCTTGATCCAACTATAAATAAGAAGATAGACTTTAGGAAGGAGTTTTTAGATTTTATTTGATGTTTTTCAAACATTTTGTGAGAATGAGACTTTTCTCTTCTTGATATCCTATTTGTAATCTCTAGGTGGAATTAGTTCATCTAATTCTAGAGTTTCAACTAGATGCCTCTTAGTATCTTGTAGTTTCCAATTGATATTGGGTAGAAATTATAAGTTCTTTGAGAAGAATCTCCATATTTATGTTCTTCCTTGGTTTCCAATTGAATATTGGGTAGAAACATAAGGGTAGAAGAAACTAATTTGGGTGATTGTCTATCCCTTTCAATTATCTATTCCGTTGTAAGCTTCCGCAATTCATCATTTGGTATCAGAGCTCAAGGTTTGGTTCTTTGGGAAAGTGGTATTGAAGATATTCATTTTTGAGGTAAAGGCTACAACTTTAATTTTAAGTATTTTGGGTTCTTTTGATAGGTTATCAAATTGGGTATTTCATTCTTTTTATGATTTCATTATGGTTTCAAAGAGAAGAGTTCATATGGGTAAGATTCACTCAAATAATGTGTTAACAAATATGGCACATGAAGTGTTTGATAGTTTGTATCAATGGATGGATGAAGTTTGTGAGGAATTTTATTGGATGCTTCAAAGACTTGAATTACAACAATTTGAATCAAGAATTCTTCCTAGTGAATATCAAGATAGAATCCAACTAAAGAGTTTAACTTCCTTTGATATGGATGAGCATCAAGAAATTGATTACAAGGTGTTTGATGAAAGGTCACCACCAAGGTTTGATTTCTCCTTAAACTATGAAGAGGATAAAATTGCTCATGAGGTGTTTGATGAAATGTCTCCACCAAGATTTGATTGTTGTTTGACTTATGGGGAAAATAAAGTAATAGGTATTCTTCCAATATATCAAGAAGGTATGGATGTAGATCAAATCTTTGATTATTTCAGTATCATGGATCAATTACTATCATCAAGAAGTCAAGAGAAAGAAGAGCATCAAGAAATTGTCCACATGATGTTTGATGAAATGTCACCACAAATGCTCGACTTCTCTTTAAACTATAAAGAGGGTGAAGTTGATCTCAAGTTGTATGATGAAATGGCACCACCAAGGTTTGATTTCTCTCTAAACTATGAAGAGGGTGAAGTTGATCACAAGGTGTTTGATGAAACCTCTCAACCAAGGTTTGATAGTTATTTGAATTGTGGAGAAATTGAAGTAGAAGGTGAAGTTCCAATCTATCAAGAAAGTATGAATGTAGATGGAACTTTTAGTTATTTCACCTTGTTGGAGCAAGTACTATTATATCGAAGTCAAGAAAAATAAGAGCACATACCATTGTGTCCAACTTGTAATGAAGTGCTTAATGGTGATGGAAATGAAAGTTTTGGTGCATCAAGGTATGATGTTGAATTGGAAGATGTTACATTAAGAAGACTCCAAGGACAATTTCAAGTAAGTGAGGCTATGGTTGAAGAAATTGAAACAATACAACTAAAAGTGGAATCAACATACATTGATACAATTTGGGCGTTCTTTGAAAGTCGATATAATGAAGCTATTCACCGTGCAAGATTGAGAGAACTACTTGGTGTTTATTCGTTACTTGGGTATGCACTTTACCATGTCCACAAAATGCTTGACTTGGTGAGTAATTACAATGGGAAAATCCGCGGAAGAATAGTCTTCAAGCAAGGAAGAAGTTCAAGCACAAATGGCAAATACAAATTGACAATTCGAGGGCGAATGTCTCTCAAGGAGGGGAGGATGATGCATAGTGGCAACTACAAATTGGCGATTCGAGGATGAATTTCACTCAAGATGGGGAGGATGATGCATAGTGGTATTTGTGAAATACCAAATATGCCCTTGATCCAACTATAAATAAGAAGATAGACTTTAGGATAAGGAGTTTTTAGATTTTATTTGATGTTTTTCAAACATTTTGTGAGAATGAGAGTTTTCTCTTCTTCATATCCTATTTGTAATCTCTAGGTGGAATTAGTTCATCTAATTCTAGAGTTTCAACTAGATGCCTCTTAGTATCTTGTAGTTTCCAATTGATATTGGGTAGAAATTATAAGTTTTTTGAGAAGAATCTCCATATTTATGTTCTTCCTTGGTTTCCAATTGAATATTGGGTAGAAACATAAGGGTAGAAGAAACTAATTTGGGTGATTGTCTATCCCTTTCAATTATCTATTCCGTTGTAAGCTTCCGCAATTCATCAACATCCCATATCCATTTTCTTGGGTTGGATACAAATTCTAGTCCAAAATTTTTTTCTACGGGTCCAAAATTAGCCAGGTTTAAATTGAACTAGCTTGGGAGAGATGGAGTAAATATAGGATTAAACAACAATTCCATTTAGCCAGGATATGTTGGGTGGAAATATCATGCACCATTATTACACCATTGCCATTGCAAAGTCCCCAAAGACACGTGGCGGAAACCCAGATCTCTCTTATGCAGCCTCCTGGAAGTTGAAACCCTAACTCGTTGACACCTCTCGATTCTCATCCCTGCCTGTGTGTTGGAGAGAAAGACAGAGAGATTGTTATTCCTAGTTTCCAGAGTCAGACAGAGATAGATATATGGGAGGAGTATTTAGTTCTGTCGTAGGCGGTGGAAGTAAGAAAACACCAGAAGAATTAGAAATGGCTTTAGCAAAAGCAAAAGAAATTGTTTCTTCAACTCCAGTAGTTGTCTTCAGGTTCTAAATTGATTCTCTAATCTTATTCAGTTTTCAGTTAATTTGACTTGGATTTTCTTTTTCATTCTTGATTTTTTTTTTCTTCTGCAGCAAAACGTATTGTGGGTTCTGCACTAGTGTTAAGAAATTGTTGACACAGCTTGGAGCAGCTTTCAAAGTCATCGAATTGAACCAAGAGAGTGAGTACAATCTCAATTTTTCAGTTTGCCCTTTTAATTTGGGTGTCTTGCAAATTCTGAATTGTGTTTATGGTTGTGAAGGTGATGGGGATGATCTGCAAGCTGCACTACTAGAGTGGACTGGACAAAGGACTGTTCCTAATGTATTCATTGGAGGAAAACATGTTGGCGGTTGCGATAGTATGATCTTAAGCCTTAACCCCCCCTCCCCAAACCACTTAGGTTCCCTCTTTCCGTTGTTGTTCTCTAACTTGTTGTTTTGGAGTGGATAACAGGTGTTACAGCTCTGCATCAGAAAGGCAAACTGGTGAGTATGCTCACTGAAGCTGGCGCTATTGGCAATAACTCTTCCCAGATGTAATCAATAACCGTGGAGAACTTATCAGAACAAGTTGGATGGAAGTGTGTTTCCTTATACTTCGTGAATCTGGTTATTATGGTTTAGTATTTAATAAGGTATCAATAAAACAAGTCATGTGTTTGTTTTCAGATGGTTTTGCTAATTTCATACACTGGCTTGGGTAAATGATTTTACGTATTTTATTTTGGTTTTGACACATTTAGCAGGGTTTAAGAGAACCTTACAAAGAAAACCAAAACCAAAACCCCCTAATTTCTAGGATCTTATGGCTACTATTCTCCGCCAGAATAACTCTCATCTCACTGTCAAAACTATCTTGACACATGACCACAAAATATATTCTAGGGTGTCTACTAGCTAACAAGTCAGCTGCCTGTTTGTCTCTCTATACACATGAGAACACCAAAATCTTTCTGCAAGTGAAGTATCCTCCTCCAGACATGAAGCACACTCCAACCAGGAGCAGAATTCTTCCCAGACAGTAATCTACAGTCTCCTACAATTTTTCAATTTGGCAGCTTTAAACCCGCCACAACCCCTTGCAGTTCATGAGCAGTAACAGTACCCCTCCTTGAGCCATGAATGTTCACCATAATTTCATCTTCATTTGTAAACAACCAGGTGCAAGCCACCACCTTCTCTACTTTACAAGCACAGTTAAATTAATACCCCAGCCATCCATAATACCATACCCCCCTGATATTAGACTTGTCTTTATCAGAAAGCTTAGCAGCAGTGCATTTGAGCTTAACATCCATAACAATCAAATGACTAACCACCTCAGCCCCCAATCTCTTAGAAGTGAACGCTCTACTGTTCCTTTCCTTCCAAACCAAAACTTCTTTTAAAACTCAACTTTCTCACGGTAACAGCACCGTCCCTAGCAAAATTTGTCTGACTGACGTCACAAAATCTCTGCAATCCAAAAGAAGTAGCTGGCTCTCTAAACTGCCCCATCTTAAGCAGTAATCCGTTCTTGAGAAAGGACGATTCAGAAATAAATGATTTTCATCTTCAGAGGTACCGTAAATGTCAAATGGGCCGTTGTGATCTCGTCAAGTATGAGATCTAAGAATTGTATTGTGGTTGTTTTGGGTCCCTCATCTCCCATTAAATCTCTTGAGTGGTTACTGGCCTATTCCATAATTATCCATTAAAAACTATGTTATGTTTATGTGTTTTATTAATTAGTGTGTCATTAATATTTTATAATTAAAATTTTATTAACTAATCATTACAAATGTCTCATTAATGAATCTAATAAATATTTTTTTCATTATATAATAATTTTATTGGGAATTATATCAATAGACATTGGTGGCGATGATGGTGATGTTGGCGGTAGTGGTGGAAACAATGGTTGTTAGTGGGGTGGTAGAGGCAGTAACCTTTAATGGTGGTGGAAGAAGTAGTAGCATTGGGTGGTTTTTTGTGGTGGTGGATGTTGGTGAGTAATGGTGGGAAAAATTAATTTTTCGTCGTTACAACACGAGTAACACTGTATTGTGGAAGATGTGTTTCATCATTTTTAGCACGATTGATAAAGATAGGTACCAAATATTCCGCGATGATACCAAATTGTATAGGAAAAAATGATCATGATCGTTGGATCACTTAAATGGTACCCCTGCTGTTAAGGTATCCACCTATATAAATTATACTCTCTCTGTTTCATTTTTTCGTCCTGATTTCTATTTTCGTCTGTTTCAAGATTGTTTCCAATTTCTTTTATAAACGTATTTTCTTACAAACTCTCAAGTATACTCTTACATTTTTTATAATTATAATTTTTTTTAAATGTCACCCAAACTAAAATCTTACATACTATCTCAATAAAAAGGTTAAGGAAACAAATCTATTTAATTTTTTTTTCATATTTATGTACAATCCAATTTTGGAAAAATTATTTTTGGATGCAAATACTAAATTAGTAGATTGAACATTCTCCTAAATTTTTTTTTATTAGAGGGTGTATTAACTCACATGTCCGAAAATATTTTGGATAACTTTTGTTTCTTTCCTATTAACTGTTGTTACCAATTTTATTTAATTCTCTCCATAAAATATTTGATTTTCTAATTTTGGCAATATAGTAGGGATAGTCTTGGAAATTTCTTGGTCTTCTTAAATACTTGATTAAGTCAAAGCGGTCTAAAATTATGAAACTGGGGGAGTAGTTTTTAGTGTAAAAATTAAATCAATTGCAATACAAAAGAAAATATACAATAACAAATAAAAATATAATGAAAAAAACTAATTGTCACTTCCTATTGACGACAGCAAAATAGGTATTAGTGTACTTGCGTGTTTTGTTCGGAGGAAAAAACAGAACTAAAGGTATGTTCAACAGTCTTATATAACTGAGAAACAATGTAGCAGATTAATAAGTTACAATCAAGCACGTTTTTTTTTTTCTTCTAAAAAGTAGAAGGTTCTGAAGGATCAAATGGGTACAGCTGGATTCATGGGTCCCGAATAGAGACCTAAGAAAAAAGTTAAGGAATTGTCTAGAAAACCATGGAAAATCATAGATCCCGGTAATTATAGTAATACTTATTTCGTATGAAACACACCGACAAAGTAGAATGTCAGACCATATAATGTATAAGTTAGAATTTCATTCCGGGATGGCCACATATTCACCACATTTGAAGGTTTTGGATATTCATCCAAACTAAAATCTTAAATACTATCTCCATAAAAAATAAACAAATCTATTTAATTTTTTTAATATTTATCTACAATCCAATTTTGGAAAAATTATTTTTGGATGAAATATTTTGGATAATTTTGTTTGTTTCCTATTAAATGTTGTTACCAATTCTCTCCATAAAATATTTGATTTTCTAATTTTGGCAATATAGTAGGGATAGACTTGGAAATTTCTTGGTCTTCTTAAAACTGAGGGAGTAGTTTTTAGTGTAAAGTCTAAATCAATTGCAATACAAAAGAAAATATACAATAACAAATAAAAATATAATGAAAAAAACTAATTTTCACTTTCGATTGACGACAACAAAATGGGTATTAGTGTACTTGCGTGTTTTGTTCGGAGGCAAAAACA
Organism: Papaver nudicaule; assembly: GCA_023529015.1. Lineage (NCBI taxonomy): Eukaryota > Viridiplantae > Streptophyta > Magnoliopsida > Ranunculales > Papaveraceae > Papaver > Papaver nudicaule. The sequence goes on along the minus strand of JAJJMA010010432.1, from coordinate 11,013 downwards.
GAACTAAAGGTATGTTCAACAGTCTTATATAACTGAGAAACAATGTATCAGATTAATAAGTTACAATCAAGCACGTTTTTCTTTCTTCTAAAAAGTAGAAGGTTCTGAAGGATCAAATGGCTACAGTTGGATTCATGGGTCCACAGAAACCTAAGAAAAAAGTTAAGGAATTGTCAGAAAACCATGGAAAATCGGAGATCCCGGTAATTATAGTAATCCTTATTTCGTATGAAACACACCGACAAAGTAGAATCTCACACCACATAATGTATAAATTACAATTTCATTCCGGGATGACCACATATTCACCACATTCGAAGGTTTTGGACACCAATGGTATTGCATGTTGTGGTCATCATGTAACGCATAATTTAAGGGTGATCAGAAAATAGAATTGAATTTTAAGGCATGCAAACGATCGGGCTAACCGACACCAACGTGACTAACAACCTTTTCATCATTATTGCTACGACTCTTAACCAATAAATCATTTTCAAGAATATGACTAGAATAAAAACAATCAAATACAGAATGCAAATTTGAATAGAGATAGAGCACAACACTGGCTCGACAACTTTTGTGGCCTCGAGAAGGTGGCAAGGGTTTACTCCAGTGTAGCATCTCAACTTGATGGCCATCGTCAAGGTTTGCTCTAATAACAAGTTCAAACATGTACAATATTGTGCACAAATAATTTTACCGGGTTATGTATTTGAGGTACTATACAAAGTCATCTTGCCTAGAAAATTTTCTTTCGAGATATGAGTGGCGAATGCTTACAACCAAGGAAGCAAAACAATATTTCTGGTTTCGGGTGTAAGCATGCCAGACTATTAAAGAATAAATATTGAATATGCAGAAAGTATGCTCAAAACTATTTACATTACAGATATGATCGACAGAAATAATAAGAGTGACATGGAGAAAGAGAAACAGTCGATGGAGATTCCGACGACAATTGGGTGCAAGAGAAAACAAATGGTAATTACGTTGGAACCATATGGAGGAGACAATACACTGGGACAACAAACGACTATAACAGTGAGTTTTCTTTTCTAAGTACAATTTTGGTCAACTAAGGCAACAAATATATCCTTAACAAATTAACAAAACCAATATTTTTTTATTTCCTTAAACCAGAAGGCACAAAGAATAATGAGAAGACTATAAACGGGGGTGAAATTTCAGGGTAGAAATTTGAGGAAATTTTGGAGACTGAAATTTCAGAGTAGAAAGACGAGTTAATGTAGTGACAATATTCTAACTCGCCAAATGTGCTTATTTCAGAACGAGTCTTTTATAATATGGGTCTGAAAACGGTTTACACAACAACATGTTTACATGGCAACGGGTCTTCTAAAATTGGGGTTATGAGGCGACATAAGAAGGAGAAAGTTCAAAGAAATAGACTTACAATATTGAACAGTCCCGTGCCGTCTGCGGTACGGGTAAATCCCTTGTTAAATCCATATAACCCAACCTAATCTCTTCTTCTCCATGTTTTCACCACCAACCAATATGATTCAACCCATATAACCTATCAATGCCGCCACCATAACCAATTGAAAAAATTCCAAGTATACGCCAGACCAGAATAACCGACATCAATCAAATGTTTTGGTGAATGAGGTCATTGAAATACGAGTTATTATAAATCAAGACAGTAAAACCTCAAAACTTTTCTTGACTAGCAGCTATGGCATTGAAATCTCCTGCGAAGCATTTACATCAGTGAACTGTTGAACATAAACAGAGGCATTGTGTCGGAAATATGCTCTATCAGAAACAAGACAAAATTGATATTTGATTATGTTTTTGATTTGATTCATACTAGTGGTAAGCCCGTGCGTTGCACGGGTTCATATGATCTGCCAAATTATTAGGCACCCATGTTGTAGAAGAAGACTATCGGGTTCAGCACCACCATTTGCATCCCATAAATGAATTGATGTGAAGAATGTAGTTTGTGAATGCCCATTTGCATTCCATGAATGAATGACTTGTTTGGAAGAATATCGTTTGTGAATGCGGATGCGTTGCAGGGGTTTGTGACAGATTAACAATGCCCGGGTTTGTGACAGAGTTTTCACTCTGTTTGGCAAAGTCAAGTGATGGCCATGTTGATGACCTTTTCAGAGTTTCAATTCGGTTTACTGTGAGTGGACAAACACAGTAAACGAATAATTTTATGGCTACTTTTGATGCTTGTTAGGCAATACGGAGTTCTATATATAAAGCACTTTGATTTGTGTGCAACATTTTGATGCCCGTTCAAGTAACAACTGAAAAGAATCATATAGCAAGAAGTTTACTTATATTTAACAATACGACGTGGGCATGACAGCAGAACTCATTGGAGATCCTCATACGCCATAATCTATAAAATTAAACAGGGTTAACTATAACTCGCCATGGCTGCATGAATTTCCACATAGAGCTATTGACTTCGCACTTCTTGTGATCTCCTTTGGTTGTCTGGCCGTGAAGCCTTGTAATGACCTGCTTGATCATTTTGACTTGGGTACCTGCATCTCAACCACATTTGATACGTATAATTAAACATCGTTTCTGCACCCCCATCACCATATATATATATTATTTGCTCTGACATGTACAAACAGATCCCAACAACCAAAATTCACATTTTCATGATAAAATACCAAACATAGATCTGAATTGGGCAAACACGGTATGCAAAAAATTTACGGGGAGGCTCAGGTAACTATTATTCAGCTAATATGAGCAACCAAGAACCGGTGTATCACTGGAAACTCTAAACATTGGTAGTCCTCAAGCCCCATGAAATCCGATTCATAGCCACCCCACATCCTGGTCCTAAATGGGATGTGGCTACTGAATTTAACTACCCTGGTAACTATTGCAAACTCTAATGCCCATGCCATGAGCAACTAAGAAGATGTGATTAGCCGCAGTAGCCTAGGTAAATGACACCAGCAACAAATGAGAAGAACATCAACTTCAATTACAAATACAAAAGATGTTTTTAAAGCTAGATAAGAAGATAAACCTTGCAAAGAGGGATCCCACTAACCTGATATTGAATCAAACAAACAAAACCAAAGAAAAATATTAGCAAGCAGATTGACAAAAATCAAAGAATCGTCTTAACAGTGTGAACATAAGAAGACCAAACTCTAGAAAAAAAATGTAGAAAGGGAAAGAATTAGAAAGGGAAAGAATATGTAACTCTTTTCTTTTTTATCTTGGAATCAATGGTCACAAAATTAGGTCAAGTCAAGTTTTTCAGTTAGGGTATCTAGTCCAGAAAACCAGAAATAATAAGCCACGTGAAAAAGAAAAATAAGATGTATGAAAAAAAACTATTGAAGAATATGGCCTACATTGCTGCCTAACTGAATAAAATTAAGACCCTACGGGTGAGTACGAAGTACCCCATCTCTATCTTGCTTGACATTGAGAGTTGAGACCTGTATTAGCCCACCACACATGTTGTGAAATGAGCAAATCATCTGCAGTCTCTAGAAATTACATAAACCCAAGAACTATAAAAACAAAACCAAAAACAAAGCTTAATGTATGAAAAAGGACGTCAATGAAGGCAAAATGAGATAAATGGCAGTATCCTCACCATATGCATACTGGGACAGGAGTAATGAAGGGGACCCTAAAATTCAATCAACCTAAAAGAGATACTTGGATCTATGTATACCACAACCCAGATTTTTTTCTTGAAGCAGTGAGTACAAATACTCCAAATTAGATCATTTCTACGAACCCAAAAATATCGTGGTTCTCTATTCCATATTTAAAGACAACAACTTTCTTACCATAATTTCCCACCTTTATTAATTCATTCACCCTACACAAAAACATATATTATTACCAACTCCAGCCTTCGCGAATTCCCTTTACAATGCATCACCACTGAGGCCGGAAGATAAAGTCAGACGTTTTATGATCTACACGACATAATGTTACCATCTGTCTTGGTTGTTTAGAAACAATGGTCAGCAACGTATATTCTTCATACATTTTGAGATTGGAAGATAAAGCCTTAGCTAAAATTTCTTGTTCTACTATTACAATGCAAGTAAAAACAAAGGAGAACACTAATGAACATAACAAAAAAATTACGGAAGCTTACATATTATAATTTGTAATCAAGGTGAGGCATTTTACTATGACAGATAGGATACAACCAATTCACTAACCAAGCGCGTGCTCCAGGATCAACTTCTCTAAAATCTCCGTTGGCACTCCCTTCAGTTCTGATCATCAGTGGAGGGAACAAAATCATGAATAGACAAAATGTTAGTTTTGTTTTTCTAATATTATAAATGTAACAACATGTGATTTTTTTCATTTCACTGAATGAAAAATAATATTGTATATTACCATGAGGCTTAAAGTTAAAGAGTGGAGGGAAGAGACGCCAATTAGGAAGGCGACTGCTTGAATCACGTAGCTCATCAAAGTTTGGATGCATCAAGGCCTCCAACTGCAGCAAAATTAAATTTCTTAAAATGTCCACACATGGTGGATATAGCAAAAGGCTCAGCTGAAAACATAAGGGGAGAAAAATAAAGAATGGGGCTTAATTACACTTCCATAAGACACATTATACCCGTTGCTTTGGTTGCTAAAACACGATCTGCATGACTACCCTCTGAAAAGTTTCCTTTGTTGCTTTAAGAGAAACTTTTGTAAGACTGATACCTCGGGAACATTATAAGTTTCCCTTATCAGTAAGTGCTTGCATCTTTCCAGATAATTATCAAGCAGGTGCTTGTGCCTGTACAGAACTATAAAACAATATTCCACACAGGAAATTGGGGTTATTAAGCTTATAGCTGTTAAAAATACTCACTAAAATCTTGGATTACACCACAGGAAAATTGGGGTTATTTAGAGACTTCGGTGACTTTTTAGATGTATAGGTATGTCACTGACCTAATACCTTTATAGTGTAAGCTTGTTCGTTGATGTAGTACTCCTGGTCTTCTTCAAATACTCTACAGCTGTTAGAAATCTATGATTTTTTAGACTTTGATCAATTGGGTCTACCCGAAAATTGATTGCAAAACCCAAATTAAGAAGTAGACAAAGTTTATATGGCATAAAGCCCTGCGATTTCATGAATACCTTCTGCTTCAGATTGTTTGATCTTTGCTCTCAAATACTGATTCCACAAACAATCACAAACGGCTACATCGTAATCTCCATTCTTCGTAATCAACAATTAATAATACCTTAATCACATAAACAAAAATCATCAAAAAACAGAATCAAGAAAAAAAAAACCAATACAACAAACTGATGGAATAAGATAAATACATTATCATGATTGGTATAAGAAGAGACAGCAAACTAACCCTTGTGTTTCTAGGGTTTCATGAGAGAAAATGAGCGAAGGAAAGGACATGAGATACCTTCTTTTTCAGATTCATAATCAAGAACGACTATATCGTAATCTCCATTCCCCGCTATAAACAATAGGATCTTCATCAAACAATAAAAAAAACAATCAGAAAATAGAATACGGAAGAACAAAAAAAAACATCAAATCAAACTGGTGTGATAAAAAACTAACTACATTAGCCCGACTGCTAGAAGAAAAAACAGCATTTGAGACCCTTGTGTTTCTAGGGTTTCATAGAGAAACACCCTTGAGTGAAGGAAAATGGATAGAGAGTAGAAGAAGGATGGGAAAGTGGAAGACGGAAGAATTATGGATTACGTTTAGGGAAATAGAGGGTGAATATTTGAAAGTTCTCTCATTGGTTAGAAGTTTTTTTGGGTGGGGCCAAAAGCTCTAAGAATTGAGAGAACTCCCTACTTTTAATCTCAGCTAAGTAAAACATTCTGAAATTATAGGGTTTAATATTAAGCCCATAAATCCAGATATTTCGGATGGATTTCTTGAAAGAAACCCAGACGAAATTGAGTTTTCATGCCTAGAATCTAGCCGATAGCGTAAAAAAAGAAAAAATCCAACTGAAAGAGCAATGGCTAAATCCAGACGAAAATGGGCCAAATCCAGATGAAAATGGGCTAAATTCAGACGAAATTCAGTTTGCTAAGTTGTCACAACCAATCTAGCCGAATTTAGTGTAAAATAAAAATCCAACCGAAACAGAAATGAATTAAACCAGGCGAAAATGGACTAAACCAGGTGTATTTGTGGAATTTACTAAGTACATATTTCGGCTGGACTAAACCAGTCAAAACAGAAAATGGTGGTGGTGGCAGCGCTGGGGCGGCCTTGGTGTCGGCAATGATGGTGGTGAAAACATGGAGAGAAAAGATAACAACTTAAACTAGATTAACTAAGTTAATGAAAAAATCAGTACTAATTAATCATATATTCGGATATGTAGTGATTTTATTTACTACTCAAATATCTCTATTTTGTCTCATTAAAGGGGTCTTCCTAGTAAAGTCGGTGGCCCCCTAAATCAGCCAATTTTGAGAAAGGACAATCCAGAAATAAATGATCATCTTCAGAGATAAATGATGATGTAATGTAAGCTTATTTAGAAATTCTAAGGCAACTTCTGGAAACTCTAAGCCAGTTATTTCAAAGGAGCTATCTGGATTATCTGGATTGCCAATATGGAAACAACAAATGTATCAGCAATAAGCAGAGTTTCCATTGTTTAAGTAGATGATGATGCTTGTAATTTGCGTTTGGCTTCCTGTATTAAGTAAGAAATGTCAGACGGTACAGACTCTGCTCTAGAAGATAGTACAGAATGATTCACGAAAATAACAATTGATCCCAAATAAGGACAGTGGGAGACTATTTATAGACATAGTCGACCCTTGGGATAACGACACGTGTTACCCTAGCCACATCTGGTAATATTCCCTGTCGGCAACCGTACACGTACTCTTGCAGGAAGAACTGATAACGTCAGTCCCTGACTCTCTTTTGGGGGCCTTCTGTCCTGTTGTCAGTAGGACGTGCTGGCGGCAGTAAAACCTTCTAAGTCAACTTTCATCTTATTAGCAGCCCCTCGCGAACTACCCAGTCCGTTACGGACAACGTCCTCATCTTGTCAAGGTATCTCCGGCCCTCAGGGGTCGTCCGTCTAGTGATACTGCTCAGGTTTCTCGAGGTACCTCTGCTGTATCGCTGGGCAATCCGACCGGTAAGATGACAGTTTTAATCTCAGTCCGGAAGGGGGTATCTACAAAAGTCCCCTGACTGTTTGGGCCGAAGGGGAAAAGATCGGGTCAACAGTCATAATAGATACCCTTGGGCTAAAATTGGTGACGCGTGCTGCTTTCGTGTTTTTGACACGTATAGCCTTGGACACGTGTTCAGGAATGATTGGCCACCGCTTCAGTTATGGTAACTGACGGGCACGGTAATTTCCTCCTCAGTATAAAACCCTCCTCAAGACTTTCCAAGGCAAGCTCTTCTCTTATTTCCTCCCTTATTCATCTTCTAAACTTCTGTAAATTTCTGCCGATGAGTGATCCGGTCCAGACCCCTCCGGGGCGAGGTAAAGGCAAAAGTCTCCCTAGAGAGATGTTCGAAGGAGTTGGGGCAGATGGTCCTCCACCTTCATGCTTTGGGGACGATTTTACGGGCACAATCTATAGGACGGAGGAACACGAGTACTCCGTAGTGAACAATGATGGCTGGCTCTGCCATGATAAGGGTGAGGAGCCGGTTGAACTTCCCTTAGATGAAGTCCCCAGACTGGCAATCGAGCGAGGGGACTACACCCAGTTGTCGATCCTTTATCAGTCTCACGTGAAGATTGGCACGGAGTGGCCATCCTGGATCGACTATATGTTTTCAATTCCGGAGCACCTTCAGGTCATTCGTGATTTGGGCTTACACGTCGCTCTCATGACTTCCCGGTATAGGTTCGTACACAAGGTGGTCGGCGACTTGAACCTCTTAACCTATCGTTGGATGCGTGTGGTCCACACCTTCCTGTTCGCGTGGGGAGAAGGGAGTCTGATCCTAGAAGACGTTGTCGTCCTTTTGAATCTGCCAATCCACAACTCTCATACTTGGGAAGAAACTCAGGAATGGATAGACGATGATAACGCCTTGTTCAAACTCTTAAAATGGGTAAAAACCGAGACGGCTCTCCGGGTGATCCATGAGGACGAGGAGGGTCCCTCGGCTGCAAGTTCTAGTTCCGGCGCTCTGGGAGAGGATCCTCCTGGGACCACCTCCACGTCTGGTAAAAAGAACCATAAGAAATCCACCCTTGTGGGTTGGGCAGAGTATTGGGCTCCTAGGGTCGATAGGCGTCTCTTCGAAAGGAAGAAAAATGAGAAGGATTTCAAACCTAACCCCCCTGCCTCCCCTACTCACGGCGAATCTCGTCGGGCGGAGATGGCTGCTTTCTTGGCCTACTTCTTAGCGCATGACCTTTTTGAGTGGGTTCCTCGAGACTCAATGAAAAATGAGATACTCCGGATGGCAGTAGTCATGTCGAGGGGAATCACCTTCCCGCTTGCTCCCATGTTCCTTCGGGGTTTGTATCATCACCTGGACGTATTAGTGATTGATTTGGAACGAGTGGGCAGTCAGGAGCATTCGATCGAGACTTTAGTCCCCGCAAGCTTCATGCAGATGTGGATCCAGGAACATTATCGAGGATACAAATAGCCCACTCATCAACTGATCAGGATTCCCAAGGCAGGGAAACGTCTTCCTCCGGGTTCCCCTAGGTTTCCGCGTGTTGCTCTCTACCAAGGCCTTTATCTGAAACATCTGAAGCCAGGTTTCGACGAGTTGATGGACAAGCAAAGGCATTTCACTTTTCGCCCCTACTTAGATGACCGGATTGGCCCCCCTCCATCAACCTTTTCGTGCGTGAAAGAGGGGCGCGAGCTCAATACCTACAATGTGGATGGGGGTTTGTCTTTAGAGGAATGGGACTTCGTTGCCTCAGCTACCAGGGGTTATCTTCCGGGTTTCCATGGAGGGCGCTTTTATGCTGAGATCTACTGCGTTGACAGGGTCGCGCGCCAAGCTGGTTATAATCAAGGTGCTTCCTGTAAACTCCCCTCGACTCCCTGCGGTGTACGCGAGACGCTGGTGGTGGACGCGTTTAACCGTTTTGTTCTGAAGGAAGGGCAGGATTGCTTCATTCGGAAGTGTCCTTTCTTATTATCAGTGCCTCACAACTATCGCAACCTCCAGGTTACACAAAGATGGTTTAACCATTGGCTCCGGGAATTGGGCCATAAGGCTGATTTTGTTTTGTCTTATCCTGTCCCACCAAGCAAGGTTGAGCTCGAAGAACTCCATCGCGGTGGTCATATCAAAATTTCTCAAGCTGTAGCTAGGCAGCTCAACCTTTCTGTTGGTACCAAAGGGAAATCCCCCTCAGCTCGCAAGTGCGGTCAGACAGTCCAAATATCTATGACCCTTCCGGAGCAAAGGGATAAACATCAAGCTGACTATGAGGTACCTGTTCTATCCAACCTTCTGTTCTTTTTCCTTCGTTGGTTCTTTGATACAGAGCATATATTTTGTAATAGCGGCCGGTAGGATTCCGGGCTCGACCAGTGTTCCTTCCAGAGTACATCAGACTCCCCTTAGCCGAATGGCCAGAGAGTTACCTTGTTAGGAAGGCTCGTCGAGACTCAGATCATTCCCCGGTCTTGCGACTTCCCCGTTCTCCTGACACTACCCCACGCGTCCCAATGCAGGATACCGTCGCAGAGAATCAGACGGCTGAGCGGGCCAGGAAAAAGATCAAGTTGACTGGGTACCGGACTAGTTCTGCGCTTAGCTCCCAGATGCCCGGCGCCTCCTCAGGGGGTGATAATGACGATCATCATGATGACATAGCTCTTGATGGAGGGGAGACTACGTCCCCTGTTGTTCAGGCTCGAAACCCAAGAGATCCAGGTATTTAATACTCTGCCACGCGTTTAGCATTTATCGCGCCCCTCTTATCTCTCTCTATATATATGGTCCCAACTTGGCTTTCTTTCTCATTTTCGTTGGCATTCCAAAATTTCCTCCTCCACTTCATTCTTGTTTAAAGACTCCCTTTGTCGATTGTCTCATGTACAGGTAGTGAGCAGGAAGAAGATTCCCCCTATCAACCCCTTCACGACGTTGCACCCCTCGCTGATGTGAGTCCCGTTTCCGAGCTTTCTTTTGCCTTTCTATTTTCACCCAGTGCGGCTAAACAGTTCTTTTTCACTCAGTGCGGCTAAACAGTTCTTTTTTTTTTTTTTTTTTGCAGCTTACTATGGCTAAACGGGGCTTCAGTACAATGGATGGCTATGGCTCTGGCAAGGACAATCAGCCGGCCTTGTCTTCCAAAACGCCTACCCCTCCACAGGCCATGGCCGATATAGTGCTCGAGGGCGAACCTATTGGTTATGCCTCAATGTTTTAGTTCTCCGCCCCCTATGAGTTGTACGACACTCGTAACGTCTATGTGAGGGTCTATGGTTTCCCTGTTCCACAGAATCACGCCCTCCATTATAAACGAGTTGTGGAGGAATATGGGCACATCGCTTCTCTCGAGCTGCTGAGGGACGCCAATACTCTGGTTTCTGCGATCAATCTGGTACTCAATGTATCCGATGAGATTCAATCTCTCGGGCCAACACTCCCTACCAGGGAGCAGGTGGCACGGTGGAGGGAAACTCTTAGGTGGCCGGAGATGGCGAAATGTAACATTGCCTGGTTGTTAAGCCTCGTCACCGATTTAGAGGACAAGCTAAACAATCGGAAAGCTTTCCTTCCGGGTGAGATTGCTGCGCTAGAGGAGGAGGTATTGGCCCCCGGAGATCAAGAGACAGGAAGACATCTGCGATGGCCTCGTCCGGCAGGTATCTGAGGCAGTTTCGAAGATCACCACGGCCTCGAACAACGTCATCGAGAGGGAGTTAGCGATCCAGGCTAAACGTGCGGAATTGGCAGCTTTACCTTGAGCTTCTTGGTCTTTGTCTTTTTTCTTTCTAGGGACGGATGTTTAATTTCTTCTCTTTTCCTTTCTTTTGGATATGGTGTCTTTGGTTTGCTTGCTTTTTCTCTTT
>JAJJMA010010417.1:0-10939 GCA_023529015.1 Papaver nudicaule | reverse complement strand
GTTTACCAAAAATGATAAAACACTAGAGGTAGAGGTAGCGAAGAAATTGGTAGAGAGACCGTAGAGAAGAGAGAAATTGTGAGAAAAAAATTAATAGATCACAAAATAATTTAATAGTGCACCCCCTATAAATCTAAGAATGGTGGTGGTGCCACATCACTTTCTACACTTTTTTTCTTCCAAACTCTCTATACCTAGCAACTTTGATATAGCAACTTTGATATTCCACTGTTGTTTGAAGGTACGATGTAGTGCATTTTTATTTCCTTCAAAAAAAAGATGTAGTGCATTTTTACTTTGATGGCATACTTTATGTTAAAATGGAAAGTATGTTATATTTTGAAAAATTATTGTTCGTGGACGTGCAACGCACGTGCATTGCACTTGTGATCATAATACCGTCTCCTCTCTTAGTCACCAGATGTGGCATAAGATCATAATAAAGAGCTTGTGGAGTCTATATAACAAAAAGCTGAACCGTTGAGAGATTTAGCTGCCAGAGTGCAGGCTAAAATGTTCTCACGTTCAGGAATAAGGTGCACATTATAGAAACTATTAATGCAAATTCTAAAGTTTTTCATGTTGCTGCCATGTAACTTTGCTTTGTCCTTGTCAGAGAGAGACCAATACTAAACAATGTAAAACTTCTGATTATCATCCTTAAATTACAACCACACAAAGGACAGTTAAAGTAAATGAAAGCGGGAACAATAAATGTTCCCTGCAGAAGGCATGACCCTGAGCTTGAGACGCAGCAGTTGAAACTTGTTGGTTGACAAAGGCTTAGTCATAGCATTAGCCAATTGATCATCAGTATGAATGTAGCGCACCATTAGATTTTTAGCAGCAACAAGCTCTCTCACAAAGTGAAAAGCTATTTATATATGCTTCATCCTATGATGAAAGATTGGATTCTTTGAGAAATAAGTAGCCCCCAAGTTGTTAGTGACAGTAACAGAATTGTACAACTGTGTTTTCTTACACTCTTCTCACACTCTTTCCGTTTTACTGTTTTCTGTTGTACCGTTACTTTCTGTTACTGTTATACATCTGTTGACAGTTGTCACTGCTTGTATCGTCGGTTATTACTTTCTGTACACGTGTTTTCCTTAGATTGGTTGTCTGTCTTTAACCGACATTATCTGCTGCTATTTATAGCTGCTCTGTAACTCTTCTTTCTGCAATGTAAAGTTTGTTCTTCTTCTTCAATCCTATCATGGTATCAGACTCAGAACAGTTAAGTTCTGAGGGTTTCGATCTTCATTGCTTTCATTAATGCTTCAAAGAAGCTTTTTTCATCACAAATTTTCAGAACTCACTATTCTTCTTCTTCATTTCTATTTTCTTGATTTCTATTCCTCTTCGTTTTATTCTCAGATCTGAAAATTAGTCTTCAGATCCAGTTTCTTGATTTCTTGAATTTTCTTTTATGATTCAAGAATTCCCTGCTACAATGGAAAATCCAAATGCTAGTAATTTTGCTACACTTCCTCTTGGTCAGTTAACTTCTATGGTACCTTTGAAACTAAAAGAAGACAATTACTTAACATGGAGGAAATTAATGATTCCAGTGATTCAAAGATACAGATTAATGAGATACCTAGATGGATCTCATCCATGTCCTGTTCAATTTACTACTAGAGCCAACACGAATGCTGGAATTGAAAGTCCAGCTTATATTGAATGGATGGAGGATGATGCTACAATACGTATGTGGATCAACTCTACAATCTCTGAAAGTGTGATTTGCTATTTTGCTGGAGATGATACATCTCATCAGCTTTGGTCTTGTATTGAAGAACGATTTTCCAGAGTTTCTTCCACTCATTCTATTCAATTAAGAACAAGATTGATGAATCTCAAGAAAGGTACTACTTCGATTGCCTCTTTTACTTCAGAGATAAAGCAATTGGTTGATAAAATCACTGCATCTGGTAAAGTAGTATCTGATGATGAAATTGTAGCTATCACTTTACAAGGTTTAGGACCTGAATATAAATCTTTTTGTTCTTCACTAAGGATGAGATATCCTCCAGTTAATAGTGTTGAACTGCATAATCTGCTTCTAGATGAGGAAGTAACCATCACAAATGATTTTGTTAACTCACAAAATGACTCTATGAATAGAGCATTCTTTGCTGGTAATAGAGGAAGAGGAAATGGAAGAGGTAATTCTTCAAATTTTCAGAGAGGTGTTAGGCACAATTTTTCAGGGAGAGGTTTTAATGGATCTACTTACTATCATGGTTCTTCTTCTTCTTCTGGTAGAGGATATCATTCACAACAAAATTCAGGCAGAAGCAATGGTATACTTCATACTCCAACACACAACACTGGTTCTTTTGCATCATCAGTGCCAAGGCCTACAGATTTGTCCTCTGGTGACAGACCTACTTGTCAAATTTGTCACAAATATGGACATGCTGCTGATGAATGCTGGAACAGAATTAATTTTGCATATCAAGGAAGAGATCCACCAAGAAACCTACAAGCAATGCTTGCTTCTGCTAACATTATAGGAGAGAATCCATGGTATGTTGATTCTGGTGCTACTCATCACTTAACCTCTAATGCAACTAATATTGCATCTACTTCTGGTCATTCTGGAGCTGATTCCATCACCACTGCAAATGGTGAAGGTATGAAAATTCTTAAGTCTGTCTCTTCTATTATTTCTGTGCCTACTCAGAATTTTAGGTTGAATCAAATTCTTCATGTTCCTCTTGCTTCTCAAAATCTTATTTATGTGCATAAGTTTACTAGAGATAATAAATGTTCTGTAACATTTACTTCAAATGATTTCACTGTCAAGGATTTGAAGTCAGAGAAGATACTTTTCCAAGGGCCCAGTGAAAATGGACTGTATCCTCTACATGCACACATTCAACCTCAATCCACACCAACAACATACTCTTGTTCATCACCTTCATCAATCATCTGGCATAGAAGACTTGCTCACCCCTCTTTTCAGTCTATGTCTAGAATAAACAAGGTTTTACACCTTTCAGGTGTAATCAATAAACCACTGTCTTGTGTTGAATGTCAGTTAGGTAGAAGCCATAAGCAACCTTTTCATATGTCTTTGTCTGCTACTAGTTCAGCTCTGCAATTACTTCACATGGATGTATGGGGTCCTGCTCATGTTGCTTCTGTAAATGGTTTTTCCTACTATGTTAATATCATTGATGATTACACAAAATTCTGTTGGATATTTCCTCTCACTCACAAGTCTGATTTTAAGGATATTTTCAATACTTTTAAACACAATGTTGAGAATCAACTTGATCTTAGAATCAAAGTTATCAGGACAGTTGGGGGTGGAGAATTTGTTAATCATGCTTTAAAGGAAATTTTATTCAACAGTGGAATCACTCATGAGATCACTTGTCCACACACTCCAGAGCAAAATGGAGTTGCTGAATCTAAGCACAAACATTTACTTGACATTACAAGAACTTTTCTTATTCAATCTCAATTACCTTTTCAATTCTGGTTTGATGCTCTTTCCACAGCCAATTACACCATAAATAGACTACCTACAAAATCATTATCCTATTCAACTCCTTTTCAATCATTATTTCATAAAGAACCTGACTATCACTTTATGAGAACATTTGGATGTTTGTGCTTTCCATGGCTGAAGCCTTACACATCCAACAAATTACAAGCAAGGAGTGTTCAATGTATCTTTCTTGGTTATAGTTCTCACAACAAGGGGTATAGGTGCTTTGACCCTATTTCAGGGAAAGTCTTTATCTCAAGACATGTTGTGTTTCATGAAGATAAATTTCCTTATTCCAGTCTTATCTCCACATCTACCTCTGTTTCAAGTGATGTACAATTTGTTGACTTTCCACTGACAATTATTGAGGATTCAAGGTCCACTGCTGATACTTCTCTTTCAACTACTGATACTTCACTTTCAACTACAGTTGATTTACCTGCTACACCATCCTTCAGCAGTACTCACACTATGCAAACAAGGGCTAAAAGTGGGATATTTAAGCCAAAAGCTTTCTTCTCTACTAAATATGCACTTCCAGCTGCATATATCTCTTACTTATCTGATTTTGTCCCTACATGTTATTCTCAAGCCTGTAAAATCCCTGAATGGAAGGATGCATCTGATGTTGAACATGATGCTTTAGAGAAGGCAAATACTTGGACCAAAGTTCCTCCTGATCCATCTTACAATGTAGTAGGTTGCAAGTGGGTTTATAAAATCAAAAGACATGATGATGGCACTAAGGAAAGGAACAACGCAAGACTGGTGGCCAAAGGATTTCATCAACTAGAAGGACATGATTATACAGATACCTTCAGTCCAGTTGTGAAACCTGCAACAATCAGGTTAGTTCTTTCACTAGCAGTTCATTTTGATTGGCAAATAAAACAGTTAGATGTTTCAAATGCCTTTCTTCATGGTGATTTAAAGGAAAATGTTTACATGACTCAGCCTCCTGGATATGTTGATAAGGAACATCCTGAGTATGTATGCAAACTAAACAAATCACTATATGGTCTGAAGCAAGCCCCTAGGGCATGGTATGAGAAGTTATTAGATGTTCTCATAGAAATTGATTTCATTCCATCCTTAGCAGATTCATCTTTGTTTGTTCAGAAATTTGGAACTAAGATTACTATAATTCTGGTTTATGTGGATGATATAATCATCACTGGTACTGACTCTGCTCACTGTAATGCTATAATTACACATCTTCAGACTAAATTTCCTCTCAAAGATCTGGGTTCTCTGCATTTCTTCCTGGGTCTTGAAGTGAAGAGAAATGATAAGGGTTTTTTCCTCTCACAGACTAAATATGCTCTGGAACTTCTTGCCAAGGCTAATTTAGTTGGTATCAAACCATGTTCTTCACCTTGTCCTGCAGCCTTCAAGTTAAGTGCATCTGATGGTGAATTACTATCAAATCCTTCTGAATACAGATCACTAGTTGGCTCTCTTCAATATCTTACTTGGACTAGACCTGAACTGTGTTTCTCTGTGAATCAAGTTTGTCAATTTATGCAAGATCCAACAACAGTTCACTTAACAGCAGCTAAAAGAATTTTGAGGTTTGTTAAAGGTACTCTTGATCATGGCCTTTATTTTACCAAAGGGTTTAATACATTACAAGGTTTCTCTGATGCTGATTGGGCTGGTTCAATTGATGATAGAAGATCTACCAGTGGGTATTGTATATTTTTTGGAGATAATCCTGTGAGCTGGTCAGCAAAGAAACAGTCTACTATTTCCAGATCCAGCACTGAATCTGAATACAAGGCTTTAGCATCTACAGCTGCAGAGATTGTTTGGCTATGTACCATTTTAAAAGATCTGCATATCTTCCTTCCGGCTGCCCCTCACATTTCTTGTGACAACAAAAGTTCCATCTCCTTAGCTTCTAATCCATTATTTCACAGCAGGATGAAACATTTGGCTCTTGATTTCCATTTCATTAGAGAGCTTGTTCAATCTAAGAGGATTCAGGTTACTTATATGTCTACATTAGAGCAGATTGCTGATATCTTCACCAAGGGCCTAGCTACACCACGTTTTGAGTTTCTGAAATCCAAACTGAAGGTTCTATCTCCCCTTCAGTTTGCGGGAGGGTAGTGACAGTAACAGAATTGTACAACTGTGTTTTCTTACACTCTTCTCACACTCTTTCCGTTTTACTGTTTTCTGGTGTACCGTTACTTTCTGTTACTGTTATACAGCTATTGACAGTTGTCACTGCTTGTATCGTCGGTTATTACTTTCTGTACACGTGCTTTCCTTAGATTGGTTGTCTGTCTTTAACCTACATTATTTGCTGCTATTTATAGCTGCTCTGTAACTCTTCTTTCTGCAATGTAAAGTTTGTTCTTCTTCTTCAATCCTATCAGTTGTCACACCAAAGAACAGGAGGTGAAGAAGAAATAAAGTGTATCAAGAAGTAATGACTGAACCCACAAAATTTCAGAAGTACCATCAGCCATACTCAGCTTCTGTACTAGACCTGGAAACAGTTTTCTGCTTACGGGAACACCAAGAAATCAAATTTGGACCAATGAAGATAGTCATACCACTAGTAGAACATCTGTCAATAGGACAACCTGCCCAGTGTGCATCTGAAAAAGCCTGTAACTGAAGAGGGGAGGATCTTTTAAACTGCAATCCATGTGTACAAAATCCCTGCTAAGTATCTCAATATGAGTTTGACTTGACACCAGTTATCTTCACTAGGAGCTTGCATGTGCTTGCAGGCCTTATTAACAGCAAAATAAATGTCAAGCGTAGTTATGGTTGCATATTGTAATGCTCCTACAATACTCCAATATAAAGTCACATCAGAAAAAGCAGAACTTGAAGTAGATTCAGAAAATTTAGGAGTAGCCATTGGAGTGCAAACTGGTTTAGTAGTCTCCATATTTGTTTTCTTAAGCAAATTCATCAGATTTTTTTTGTTTTGACTAAAATGAATTCCAGCAGAATTATATGTAGCCTCAATGCCCAAAAAATAAGATAGTTTGCCTAATCCTTAATAGCAAACTCCTTTCCCATAGCATAAATCAAAGCAAACACTATAGAAACTGAACTGCCAGTAATTAAAATATCATCCACATAAATGAGAACATAAACACAATCATTTGGAGTCACTCTAAAAAACAAAGAAGTATCTGTTTTGGAAGGCTGAATACCTTGACTACATAAAAATGTGATGAGCTTAGCAAACCATGCTCTAGGTGTCTGTTTTAGGCCATATAGAGATTTCTTTAACTTGCACACATGATTAGAAAACTCCTTACTTTTGAAACTTGGTGGTTGTTTCGTATATACTTCTTCAAGTAAATTTTCATGCAAAAAAGCATTCTTCACATCAAGTTGCCTAATTGTCCAACCCTTATAAAGACTCACAGATAAAATGAATCGAATAGTGGTGGGTTTCACCATTGGACTAAATGTATCCTGAAAATCTAGACGTACCCTCTAATTGATGATTCCCTTTAGCAACAAGCCTAGACTTCTTTATTTCTTCTGTACCATCAGCATGTGTCTTAATTCTTTACACTCACTTACAGCCTATTACATTCATAGAAGACTCATATGGAACATACTCCCATGTCCCAAGATTTTTGAGAGCAATTACTTCTTCACTCATGGACTCTCTCAATTCAGTGATTTTGTTAGCTTCAGTAAAAGTGATTGGTGTAAATAAATTCATTCCTGAGCATCAGACACAGTTGATATATAAACTTTTGGCTTAAATATGCCATTTTTAGACCTAGTAGTCATCTTATGAATAGAACTGTATTGGGTACTGAACCTGTATTGGATACTGAATCATCAGATATAATTGGTGTGTGAACTTGAACAGGTGAGGAAATATCAGATTGAGGGTCTGGTGAAGATGAAATGAATGATGGTACCATTGAAGTAACAGTGGTTTGAGGAAGATTATTGGATGTATTAAACAAACTTGAGTATGGAAATTCTGACTCATCAAACACTACAATTCTGGAAATAATGATTTTGTGAGTTGATGGGTTAAGACACCTGTACCCTTTGTGAAGTAAACTATACCCAAGAAAAATGCACTTTACGGACCTATTTTCAAGTTTATGTGCATTATATGGCCTTAAACAAGGATAACATGAGCACCCAAAAACCTTAAGAAATGAATAATCAGGAGGTGAATGAAACAAAGTTTCTAAAGGTGTTTTGTGTTGAAGAATTGAAGATGGGAGTCTATTTATCAAATAATTTGCAGTTTCACATGCATAAGACCAGTAAGTAAGAGGACGAGAAGCATGATGCAGTAGAACTAAACCAGTATCTACTATATGTCTATGCTTCCTCTCAGCTTTCCCATTTTGTTGATGAGTATGAGGACAAGAAACTCTATGAGTGATACCACACTGTTATAAATAAGAAGAGACATTTATGTACTCACCACCCCAATCTGACTGAACATACTTAATTCTTCTCTCAAATAAGTTCTCTACTAACTGTTTAAACTTCACAAAGGTACTTAACACTTCTGACTTGTAGGAAAGGGGATAAATCCATGTAAATCTACTATATGAATCTATAAAAGAAACATAACATTTGAATCCATTTATGGAGCATACAGGAGAAATCCAAACATCAGAATGAATAAGATCAAGAGGTCCCTGTATGTCAGAACTAGATGTTGAAAATGGTAAAGCATGTGACTTGGCAATCTAACAGTCAGGACATATGGATGGCTCTAAGTGTGCAGTTATAGATGTATCAATGATATAGAGAACATGCTTCAGTTTCTTATAAGCTGGATGGCCTAATCTACTATGCCAATTATTAACAGTGGCCTGAGAAATAAACACTTGCTTTAGCTCATCAGAATTTAAGTTCAGTTCATATAAACCATTCTTAAAAGGTCCTTTCAAGAGTAACTTGTGACTTTTACTATCCTTAATATCAAACTCATCAGGCCAAAATTCAAAGTAACAACTGTTTTCTTTAGCAAATTGATGCACTGATAAAAGATTCTTGGTAATAGAAGGCACATGTAAGACATTTGACATAGCAAACTTAGCAGTAGATGAAACAAAGGAAGTAGAGCCAATGTTTGTAATGTGCAAACCTGAGCCATTGCCAACTTTGATTTAATCAGATCCTTCATAAGGAGGGTGCAAGTTCAGCTTAGATAGATCTGAAGTCATATGATGAGTAGCAGCAGACACAGGCAACCAGTTGTTAGAAGAAGAAGCGATCCATAATCATCATTATAAACAGCATAAGCTTCAGGCTCAGGGTACCAAGGTTCTTCAAAAGAATCATCATAATACTCTTCAGTGTAAGTGTGATGTGCTTGAACATGATGTGCATAGTCAGCTCTAAGATTTCTACATTCAGCAGCAGAATGACCAGGCTTGAGACAATACTGACACTCAATATAATATTTGTACCTCACTGGTGGTGAATAGTTAGGTGGATAAAAATTAGGTGCAAAACCAAAACGACCACCACCTCTCTGAAATCTACCACCAGTACCTCCTCTTGGTGAACCACGAAAACCAGATCTACCACGAAAACCAGGCTGATAATTTGAGTTTCTACCACCAAAAGAGTTACCACTGTAATGACCATTGAAACCAGCTAAAAAACCTCGACCTCTATGAGCAAAATTTGGATTCCAATTTTGGTTTCCATACATATTTCCTTGTTGAAAATTATTCTTGGACTGCTGTTGAGTAATGTTAGCATATGCAGTAGATAAATCAACAGTAGAAATCTCTTATAATCTAGCTTCCTCAGACAATAATAATCCTAACAAATCAGTCGATGTAATAGGATCTAAATTCTTCAACTGTTGAGTGTTAACTAAGGTCTTAAAATCATTATACTCAGCAGGTAAACCATGAAAAATATGAAATACTAAATCATCATCATGAATAAGACGATTTATTTGAGATAATTGATGTGATAAAGTATGTGCACGATTGTAATAAACCTGCGTAGAGTCATTACCTTTCTTCAAGCTATGTAAATCAGTACGAATTTTCATCAGACGAGCTTTAGTATTTGCAGTATAATCCAATTCAAGTCGTCTCCGAACATCACCAGAGGTTATACATCCAAGAACTTGAGATTGACACTCTTCAGATAGAGCAGAAAGCAACCAAGAATATATAGCTTGATCTTGATGAATCCATGAAACATACACAGTATTTCGAATAAGATCTTTAAGAAGATATTCATCAGATTCAAGATTTGTAGTATCAAAATCATTTACAACAGCAATTGTTGGTGGTTTTCGAATTAATTTCGCTGGACATTTAAAACTACCATCAACAAAGCGAAAAAGATCATAACTACGAAGAAGTGAAGCAATCTGAGGTTTCCAGAGAGGATAATTTGTGATTGTAAGTTTAGAAGGAGGTTTGAAATTCAAAGAAATATGATTAGAACTGGATGAGGAAGCCATTATAGAAGTTGAATTTAAGCACAGGGAAATAAGAGATGATGATTGAATCTCTCAGGATCGAAGAATGGAAAACCCTAATTTGGTTTTCCCTCTGATACCATGTCAGAGAGACCAATACTAAACAATGTAAAACTTCTGATTATCTTCCTTGAATTACAACCACACAAAGGACAGCTACTTAAAGAGTAAAGAAAAGCATTGTCAAGTCAACACTTGACCAGATAGAACCAACGGTAAAAGTAAATGAAAGCGAGAACAGTAAATGTTTAACTGACAGACATACTTACAATTATACCTCAAATACACCTATACTCTAACAGTCCTTCTTGATGTTCGAAAGAGCGAGTGAAACTGCTTCCAAGACTTTCACCTTGTCACAATCTATCTTCATTCTTGGGTGATTCACCTGGTGGATCCATTTGATTGTGTTAGAAGCTGCCTGCTCCTCCTTGCTTCCTTCCATCCCATTCATGGCTTTAAGAGATCTTCCTCCCCTGAAGGCCCCTGCATGATCAGATTTTATCAGAACTATGGCAGTATCTATTTCATTTCTAGATACAACTATTGTTATATTAATCTTCATGGTGAACTGACTAGGTTTGGAAGAAATGACTTCCTTCTTAATCCCGATTTCATGAGAGTTATCCATGTTAAGGGTGTTATTCTTGTTGCAGTTGATCATAGATATGATTAACTCAACAGTTCTTATCGTGTTCAGAGGTATCGTTTGGAAAACCCAAGCACATCTGGATTTCCAAATTCCCCAAAGCACAGTCGCAATTATTTCTGGGTCTACATTCATGTTTCCAGGCCTCTTGCCTTTTAATGTTGTCTAACATCCAAGCATGGAAATCCAAGTTAGTGTTGAGCATATACGCTCCATTTAGCCCTAAATGCATATACACAGATAAAGCAAATTCACATTTCATAAACACATGAGTTAGAGACTCATCCTGCTTTCCACAGTTGGGGCAAAGTTTGTTCACATA
>JAJJMA010010414.1:12230-26185 GCA_023529015.1 Papaver nudicaule | reverse complement strand
ATATTAGGAGTGTATGGTTTTTGTCTCCAACCCAAAAATTGTTTATTCTCTTTTTTATATATGTGTCACTCTTTAATTGATTATAGTTGTTACGAAATATACTCATTAATTATTTTTATTAGTAAAAGTATGACAAGGATGGGAAGACATCCTCTATATGAACCTCTAGATGTAGAGGTTCACATAGAGGATGTCTTCCTAAAATTAAGCCACATTATCTTGACATTGGTTGAAGAGGTTAGGGTTGGAGAAGGATTTTAGAGAAAATGGAGATGGATCCTACGTGGATTTAGATTTTTTTACCCCACACACAATTCATTGGAGAAGCTCTTAAATCGAAGCTTACGTTGTTGTGGTTGATGATGAATTCAATACGTAGAATTTTTCCAATAATGGGGTCGGATCAATTCTTTATGCAATTGCAACTAACTTTTGTACTTGTTCTGCTAGGAGGAGGCCTATGCTTAACCCTTCACATCTAAGCAGCTTAGAGCAAGTACTATGGTGCTTTTTTTTGGATTAATAAGAATAAGCAGTATGGTGCTCGAAATCTAGGTGTTTTGCACAAAATGTATGTCTAAAAAAAGTAACAGAGAACGCAAGTACTCTGGTTGAGGGGCGGCCATGGCCCCCACTTTATTGGGGTCGGCCACTGAGTGTCCGCCCCTCAGTCAAGGTTTGACCTTGACCAGGCGACCACTGAATGTCCGCCTGGTTATTAGAAATCTACAGAAACCACTCGGGTTTCCCTCCCTTCTTCCTCTTTTCCATTTCCTCTCTAAAACCCTATTTCTCCACCCTTCACCCCCTTTCGATTTACCTCATCCTAATCGACGCCTTCCCATGGATGAACACGGAACAATACCGCAATGACTACCCCAGCGAGTATACTGATGATTCAGAGGATGAAAGACGTCATTTTGCCTCATCGGAAGATGTAGATAGTGACGCGAGTACCTCATCAGAAGATGAGGAATAACAAATGACTGTAATGGTTTTGTGGCACTTTGTAAGCCCTCACGAGACCTAACTCGTCCAGTGGGGTCGCCTATTGGTTCAAAGGAGTGCAAATTAGATAAATAAGTTTTTTTTTTCTTATGAAATCATGGTCTACTGCTAAAACATTAATAAAAATCTAATTTGCATTATCTCAGAATAAAATTTTTAAATTTTCCATACGATTTTAAAATGATGGTGTATACATATTTGAGTGGTAGGCAAGAATTGAAGGATAATCAAGTATAATGTGTTTGATGGGAGTGAATTTTGGGTTGGGGATGATTTAATTGGTTTCATAGTTAAAATACCAAACGTTTATATTTTTGGAAAATTTATCCGTTGCAAATTGGACGGTGGATACTAATGTAACCGTTGAGAATGAGTGGTTTAGATGGGGTATAAAGAGGGTGTGAGTTAAAAAAAAGTCAAACAAATAAAATATCGAGGGGCGGTCACTCAGTGAACGCCTAATTTTGGGCGTACACTCAGTGGCCGCAAGCGTACACTGAGAGGCCGCATAGTGCGTTCACTGAATGTCCGCCCAGTTAAAACGACATAAAACTTGCAACACATCCAAACCAAGTTTTAAGTTGTCTCAAAGATTTTACATAGATTGTAGGTCTTTTTACACACTATTCATGCAAAAGGTGCACCATAGTACTTGCTCTGGTAGGTTACTTTCCTACTCCCTCCGTCCCTCTAAAATAGGCGGAGAATTGACTTTTTTTTGTCCCTCTAAATAGGCGGAGTTGCAATTCCAATGTATATTTTGACTTGTTTTACCCTTATTTAAGATATGTTGGAAATTGTATTGATAATAGGACAAAGGGTAAATACAGGAAAAAACATGACAATTTATGAAAACAATGTTTTTTCTTATTCTACGAGAATTGGACTTCTCCGCCTATTTTAGAGGGACGGAGGGAGTACATTGTAGATAAATATCCCACACCATTTTAAAATTTGAGATATATGTGGTAAGTTGTGAGACAATTACCTACATTGTGGGAGAGAGAAAAACCTAGTCGATTACAGAGTAGCGACCAAAATTGGTCGGTTATTAACTAGCCGCCTAGGGTTTTTTTTTTCTCTCGCCAAAATAATTGTTTTACCTAAAATATCGGGATTTTTCTCTATTTTTTTTTTTTTTTTGTAAGAGACAAAATATCGGAAGTAGGCGGCTAGTGACTAGCCGACCACCAAAAAAGTTGGTTAGTTACTTATCTCCCCAAATCCATAGGAGTTGCTCTTTTGCCTCTTTTTTTTTGACCCATAATATGGGTGCTACCGAGCTCATAACCAAAAGTTACTATACCTTGTTGTTCACTGAGTCGATGCAGCTCTAAACTCCGACTTACTAAGGGTTCTTGAAATGGCAATGGCGGGCCTCATTTATTCATTTTATGTACCAACTTCAGGCAGCAATTCATTTAATCCCGTAGATTCGTGCAAAATTGAACCACGTCCAACATAAGATTAAAAAAAAAATCAACTCTTGTAATTTTTCTTCTTTGATTGATAAAGTTGATATATTTATACTTACAAAACACAAGTGTTTGTTATGTCACGCAACGGTCAGGATACCTTTGGGTTTTCTGAGTGGTGGCCGGGATCTCTCAATCTTTCCCAGTGTAGCTTTCGAGGTTCCGCTTGAACGGTATCCCATCGTACCCGTCCATGTCCATGTATTGTTCTTTAATTGCTTTTTTTTTTTCCTCCGACATTTAATTCCTCTTCTTCATCACCATTATCCAGTAAGGTGTAACGGAAGAGAGTTATTTCTTTCATGACCACGATTGGCTTATCAGATTTCTTTCATTTTGTTATTGATTTTTGGAATAAAAACTTTGTAGAAGGAAACGGCTGCTTTAAATGCCATGTTGCTATAAATAGTGTCATTCAGTTTCGATGGAGGCTCAATTCGTAGGGCTCAGTTCAACCAGTTCGTCATGTAAGGTTCTGTTACCCCAATCACCAAATTTTAATTTATCAATATCTTTGATTCTAAAGGTTTTTGACATTGAGTAATGATTTGACTTATACCCCTGATTTTGTTAGAACTTTTTTTTTTTTTTTAACAATTCGTGATTTGTAATTGTTTGTTTAAATGATGCCCTTCTGTTGTCCACATTTGCAATTGGCATTGGCTATACAACTTCATCTAATCTTTGAACCAATCCTGTTGATATAAGTTTGCAGGAACTCTTTGATTTTTGTTGACCTAATCAGATTGTGTTTGCTTCAGTTGATTTGACAGAGTCCAATCTTTTTACTGTATTTTTTCCCACTTACAGATGCAAAGTATTGTGGTTCATTAGTTAGTATTGTTTCTAATTAAGTTTTTGTAGCCAATAAATTAGACAAAACAAAATTTCTATTTTTTAAAATTTGCCCATGTTTTTTTTTTGTATTTTGATTGTGTAAATACTTAATGTGATCAACTTCTGCCACAGATTTTGGAAATCCACATCAAAATGGCATCACAGATCAAATGCCACCCACCAAAGGTAGATCAGAATTTGCAGGTTACATCCAACCTCTTCAAATACGTCTGCAAAGTCCAAATACTAATTCTTTAGAAAGGTAAAATATTATATGGCTTCTTTGTTTTTTTTGTTCATTGTGAATTTGATTCTGTAGTAACATTGAGATTTCGTTTTCCATAGGAAGTACTTTGCATGTTTAGGCTATTAGGATTGCTGCAACCGAGAGTTTTAGATTCTCTTTAACTTAATGCATAACAAAATCAATCCTTTTTACTATTGGTTATTGGTTGAGATATCAGATCTCTGTGTTTAATTTTTTAGAGGGTATTTTGGTGGAATTATGATTGTTATGGTGCTGAATCAGATATCATAGTATTTGGGTACATTCTTAGTCAATTCATTAGTCTTTCCAATGCTTCAGCCATTTGAATTTTAGATTCATGAAACTAAGAGTTCTTGGTTGGGAAAGCCGGTGTTGATATTGGATTGTTGATTTCCAGGTTTGAGCTTTGTCAGTACATTGGTGCAAAGATTTATCCTGGCAGAGGTAGTAGATTTATAAGGAGTCATTCTTAGGTAAATTATTTGTGTATACTGAATTTTGAAGTTCTGCTATAATAGTGCTTTTGGTTGACGAGTTAGTTGTGGTAATGGTAGGTATTATTTTGTCGGTGACTGAGAATATATGAGGTGTTACCACCACAAGCTGAAGCTCTCAAAGCTTTACTTGGACAGCCGTGTACATGAAGCAACATAAGAAGGTAATTCTCTGTTGAAATTGGGTTCTGTTTTGTTCAATAACATTTTTCTTCTCGATCGATATGCACAAGTGTAGAAGAGTGTAGTAGTATCAAGTAATGGTTTGGACAAACCAATCTATGGTTTGAGTTACAGATTCATTTTGCGTCAAGTAATGAATATTTTTTTGCTACCAATCCTTTTTCCCTTTTTAGTGTTTTCTCTGCTATTTTTCCCTTTTTTCTCTGATTGCTTGCAGGACATCCCTGCACATGCAGTAAAGAAAAAGCTAGACCTACTTTAGGTCAGTTGTTGGTGCTACTCTGTAAGCTTTTAAAAAAGACCCACATTAGCATTTGATTTAAAGCCATGCATTAAGAAAAAAACTTCAATTAGAATGCCAATGTGTTAATTTTTTTTGTTAGCTGATGCCAATGTGTACATTATGTGGTGGATCCTAATTCCCGGTGGCATCCTAATCACCAATAATAATTGGAGAAGTGTGTAATGGTTACAGGCAACAAATCAAAGCATAACCGGTTTGAAACGGTTTGCAAGATAAGTTGCAAACAATAATACGAGTAGTACTGAAACCAAATAGATATCAATACTACAGTGGTAAATTTATATTGTGCTATGATTTGATAATTTTATATCCTTGAAATTGTCGAACAAACACCAAAGTTTAGGATTACTCATATATTCAGATTTACTTGATAATCTGACTACTAATGTGCTGAGTTAAATCTGACTGATAAGTTGTTCGATGCTTCAGGAGAACGCGAAAAGAAGAATGAACTGACCATATTGGCATGAGTTGTTCAATAGGAGCAACTTTGTAAGCCAACTTATGTGTGGCCTGTCAAAGTTTTGGGTATGCTAACAAGTACATTAAGTTCTATTTTTCTTCTAATACTTGTTGTTAGAGCAACGACTTTGGACATGAGGTGGTCGTGGGTTTTTATGTTTTTCCTTTGGTTTTCATTGTTGAAATTTTCAGGTTTTTCTACTAACGAGGGAGAATATTCAGGATCATGATCTAATGTTAGACTCATGCCAAGACATGTGAGCTTTTGCTGGCATTTTGTGGTTTTGATAATTGAAACCCTTGAGGTCATTGAAGGGTGGTTTTAGTATTGTACTCCATGACTTATCCGTTATTATGGTCTGTGCCGATGCGCGCTTATATCACCGGAATCTCTGCTTTGTGTACTTTCCAGAGAGAGAGAGAGTATGAAGAACGCTTTTGGTTATTTACTTATTTTGATTGCATGTGTGGTTGATGGAGATTTTTGTGTGCTTGATAAACCGGTGTACCTATGGTTATGATATTATCCATCACACAGACATCCCTATGAAACACGTACGTATGATACAGCATCAAAGTGCACCTGTCGCAGTTTCTTTCATCGTATTATAACCTCTTTTATTAGTGAAGATACCTTAGCACATAAGTTCTCAATTTGCAGCATGGAAACATCTTTACTGATAAACAAAAAACAATATGGCAATTATGAAACCACGTTTAATTATTTAACCCTTGAGATGGACAAAAGTTCTCAAAGAATATCACTCGGTGTTAAAATGGATGCGAGTTATGTGGATGATCCAAGGCCTGGATAATTGTTTGATCACTAAAAGTTTGCAGATCTATACTCTGGCAGTTTATGCCAAAATAATTGAGGCTAATGCCATTCTTCTTTAGTTAAAAAAGCTCCATGTACACCTAGACTGTTCTCACAATTTCTCTTGATCAACTCTCTGTTGCTATTTGCTAGGTCAAAGGACAGGCCGTATATGCATTCCTCACAGAAGTGGAGACTGTCACTTGCAGCGACGAACTTAAGAAAATCCTAACACTGGCAGTTAAAACAGGTTTGATTTGATTGCATCTTCAACTGGAATCACTTTATATGCTTTGTAATATCCAGGTCAGAGCTGACAAGCAATTTTAGTATCTTCTTTTTGGTCTCCAATATCCAGAGATTGATAAAACTATGTAATGAGTGTTGAGCTGGCCTCTAGACACCTAAAGCAAGTGTATGATGTGGTACATAAAGCAAGTAGGGTGTGTATATCGGATGAAGTACAAACATGATTTGACGGTGTGGAAGCCATTTCTGGGGTTGTGACCAAAAGTAATGACTAGACCAAAACATTAGCCCCTAAAAGTTTTGACCAATTTGATAGCTGGCACCTTTGACATCAGTGCAGAGTCTTCGTTACAGGTATTCCTCCAGTAGAGTAATATATGCCTACAGTTATAAATGACTGCTGAACAATTACTAAGTTAACTGTTGTTACTTCATTAAATTGCAGAAGCTAGACTTTATGAACCATTTTTTCAGTTTAAAAGACATCACCAAAAGGCTCATACTTATGACCAATTCATAGGCACCAGAGGTATCCCCCGCATATGATGCAGGTACACATGCACCAGAATCAACACCAACAGCAGAACAAATGTAGACTTATATTTGATATGCTTAATTGACCCACAGATAAATGATTTGCTATGCTTAATGGACCCAAAGATAGACGGCTCTTGAGGACCTTAAGTAATGATCATTACGAGCAGTCTCAATGTATTGTATGTGCTGTTTGTCTCTCTTTCTCTCTAAGATTGCAGAGTGTTTTTTTTACTTCAATAGAATGATTTAGAGTAACCCACCTTCCGAACCGGTTCCACCAAATCCAATCCAATCTAATGTTTGCCTAAATAATCTGTTTAAGGTGTTCCAACAATGTTTGCAAGTTCTCATAATCATTAAATAAGCCAAAAGATGCCTTTCAGTTTATTTCAGCAAATTAATTAATTTCCCATGGCGCGAGTTTTTTTTTACCAGCTTTATGGCCTTTGCAAAGAAGCATGTACCTCACTATACAGAACAACATTCAATGATCTTTACCAGACACTTCGGGTTATTTTTGAGTATATTGGATAGCTTAGTCGGGAGAACAATACAGAAAGAACTGATCATTTGTAACAATGGTGGAAAATTGATCCATAAAACTGGGTGATGCTGGATTTGATGTTTGTGTTTATTTTTGTATTTTAGTGGAATTTATTTGTCGAGTAACATATCTTTATACGTACTTCATTTTGAAATAAAACAACAGGTTGTTTGGAACAGAGGCCCTATATGAATTAGATTAAAGCGCAGTGATAAACCCATTTGAGGCAGCATATGTATGGCAGCGAAAACCAAAAATTTGGAAGCAGTGGATCACTAAACAAACATAAGTCGGGAAGCATCTAGAGTTTTCAGAGGGATGAGTGTAAATATAAAAAAATGTGAAATGGGCTAGGTTCTTAGGCTGCAAAGAAAACAAATATGAAAACTCTTGAATTTAACTAGGCAGAATAAACAGGGTACAAGGACTAAACGATTTCTGTTTTTCGGTAAGATCTGTATGGTAGAGTTAACTTAACTACAATGACTGCCCATAAAATGAAAATAGCAATTTGATTGTCGATACTCTACTTCCGGCTTCAACGTTTGTTGGTGTCGGCCTGTCATGTATGCAAACTTCCCGATAGGGGTTTCATGTTCACAAACGTCTTTCCGACAGCAATGGATCACGAAACAAACATAAGTCTATAATAGCAAAAGTCTGTCCACCACATATTACGTTTTAGGTAGCAGTGAATTTAAGAAGCAGTCGAAAAGGGAAGCATCTAAAATTTACTAACACCAAAGAAGAAGACAACTGTTGGCGGCTTTATTGGGCGACGGATTTGTATCATTTGTGTATTGCAAAGGCAGCAAAGCGTTTTCCTTTCAAAATGAGCCCATGGAAACTTGGGCTCAGTTGCTTTCAAAAATTTGAATGATAAAATTAGAGAAATACAAAGAAGCAACCGAACACCCCCACAGAATGGTTTCACCATGAAATAGCCTGTGTCGTTACGGTATAATCAAGATCAAGACTATTTCACTATTTCACCATGAAACTACGTCCAACATAAGATTAAAAAAAAATCAACTCTTGTAATTTTTCCTCTTTTGATTGATAAAGTTGATATATCTTCATTAAAAAAAATTAAAATTTTCACTAAATACTGTAATTCAAACTTTTAAAGATAACCTAAAAGTCACCTTTGGACATAAGAGCAAGCACTATGGTGCCAATTATTTGTGTTTTTTACCCTAATATTGGGTCCAAAAAATGGAGGAAAAAATGCAACTACTATGGTTAGTTAAAAAAAAAGCTTTTTTGGGGGTCGGCCATTGAATGGCCGCCTAATATTTAAATAAATCCCGACATTTTAGGAAAAAACAATGTATTTGGTAAGAGAAACAATAAAACCCTAGGTAATATTGGGCGGCCACTGAAAGGCCGCAGGGTGCGTACATTAAGTGTACGCCCCTTAAAAATGATATAAAACTTGTAGCACATGGCCAAGTTTTAAGTTGTCTCAGAGCTTTTACATACATTTAAAGTCTTTTGACCTACTATTCATCCAAACAGGGCACCATAGTGCTTGCTCTAAGAACATGCTTCTTCGTCCGTTATAGGCTGTAATCTCCGAAATTTGAATATGGAAGATAAACAAAAAGCTGCCTTTAGACATACCTGTTTTTTCCCTTTTCTCTTTCTAGAACGTTTATGTGATAAAATTTCTTGATATAAAGCATATATTTCGTAGGATATGCTTTGTTTGATCGTGCTGAATGTAGCATGTCCGACGGCTTTGTTTGATCGTGCTGAATGTAGCATGTCCGACGGCTACGGCATTATAGATGTGGCCTATCAACTGTTGTCATGCATGCAACCGTACTCCTTAGCGGTGGCATTCATCTAAGAAATGTGTTCCTTCGCACGTATTTGTGGCGGTAGATCTTGTGTGTTCATAAAATCTAAGATACTCTCCCGTGAGCTTGACACAGCGTTTACGGAAACACTTAAGTACGAGTTAGAATTGGTCTTAAGCGTGTACAAAAAATTGGGAGAGAATATCCCAAGCCCCACTTTCATACTTCCACTACTACAGCTAGTCGTTGAAATTAGACAGTGTCTACCCTAGATTCGAATAGGAATAGGGTGTTGGCTCACACACAGAGTATATTGGAGGACAGCAAAAGTCCACTTGCAAAGTTTACCAGTAATAATAAGAGTAGTGTATGTCCGTTAATATTATTGAGGGTCGGCAAAATGTGATCACTGAGAAATGAACAACACAGACTTTTATCTCCATCAACCCATGTGCAAGCCTTCTTCAACTACTCCATAACAAAATATTTAATGCGGTTTTGGACCCTCCAAATCTCCTATAAAAACCAAAGAAACATTCTTCTTATTTCACACAATTAATTTCGTTTCGTAAGATTCTTAAGTAGTATAATACTGCGATACACTACCTAACTCAAATGGCCACGGCTAGGACTAGTAGTGTTGTTTTTGTTTTGGTGGTATTGTTGGGTGTAAGTTTATGTTCAGCTTCTAGGGCCCTCCTAAATCTGGAGGGAGCTAGTAATGGTGCTGGATATGGCGCTGGGCACGGCATTGGAAATGGAGGGGGTTCAGGCTATGGAGGAGGGTCAGCAGGAGGAGGAGGTGGTGGTGGAGGATCTGGTGGTGGTAGTGGTTATGCGGTTGGGGGTGAGCATAGTGTGGAGCATGGTTATGGAGGTAATTACGGTGGAGATCATGGAGCTGGTTACGGTAGTGGTAGTGGTGGTGGAAGTGGGAGCGGTGGTGGTTATGGGAACGAAATTGAACATGGTGTAGGTTATGGTGGTGAAGGCGGTAGTGGAAGTGGTAGTGGGTCTGGTTATAGTGTTGCGGGAGAGCATGGTATAAGCTATGGTAGTGGAGGTGGTTCTGGTAGTGGTTCTGGCTATGGTGTTGGAGTTGAGCATGGAGGTGGTTACGGTGGAGGGGGTGGTAATGGAGGTGGTTCTGGTTATGGTTCTGCCGTTGGAGGTGAATATGTTAGTGGTGGTGGAAATGGTGGTGGTAGTGGTGGTGGGTATGGTGGTACCGGGGCCGAACATGGTGGAGGATATGGAGGTGGCAACGGTAATGGTGGTGGGTCAGGGTATGGTAGTGTGGCAGGAGACCATGGTGTTGCATATGGTACTGGAGGAGGATCTGGGAGCGGTAGTGGATATGGCACCTTTGGAGGTCAACATGGGTATGGTAGTGGAGGTGGAGGTGGAAGCGGTGGAGGTAGCGGAGGTGGTAGTGCTTATGCTGGTGAACATGGAGCAGGTGCATATGGTGTAGGTGGCGGTTCAGGTAGCGGTAGCGGTGGTGGTAGTGAATATGGAGCAGGTGTATATGGTGCAGGTGGTGGATCGGGAAGCGGTAGTGGAGGGGGTGGTGCTTATGGCGGTGAACATGGAGGAGCTGGTGCGTATGGGGCCGGTACTGGATCAGGCAGCGGTAGTGGAGGAGGTTATGCTGGTGAACATGGAAATGGGTACGGTGGAGGTGGTGGTAGTGGCAATGGTGGAGGAGGAGTCCATGCCGCTTATTCCCACCCATGAGGGAAATTTTACTGTTCTTTTCTGAATTAGGAGAAGAAATTGAACTTCATCTACTACTTACGTATAAGAATCGATACATGTAATAAATAGTTTCGTTTTGGACTGCCACCATGAGAAAATGCTCTAGCATTTTTGCATGGATTTATTATATTTATAGTCTTTTTTTTTTTTTTGAATTATTTGTTTTATCAACTACTCCCTTAGTTTCAAAAAAAAAAATAGGTCAGTTTGACTTTTTCCTACTTTTTTCTAATTTTTAGGGAACTTAATTAAACTAAAAATATTTGACTTAAACTTGTTTTTTTTTAATGATTGGTTTATCGTTGACATGTTTCATGGGTTAACAAAGGAAAAACAAGTTTAAGTCAGATATTTTTAGTTTAATTAAATTCTCTAATTTTTAGGAAAAAATAGAAAAAAAAGTCAAACTAGCCTATTTTTTTGAAACAGAGGGAGTATATCTATATTTATGTTGCCTTTCTTTGAATTATTATCAACTATGATAATGTTGCCTATTTATTAAGTTTATGACTGGAAAATTACAAAATCATCTAATGCGTGCATTGGAAATTTTTCTCTTTCTTAGGTCAATGTTGGTCGTCTCTTTCTTGACCTCGGTCAAGCTTTTATACATCATCATGATGGCTCTTTACCTCCATTACTAGGTGTGCGTGGTATCTCGTTCAGTGAGATTCCTTCTTTGTTCGTCCTTTTTTCTCCTTTTTTTTTCTCTCTTCCGTCATTAATTTTTCTTTTTAGCTATGGCGTCCACATCCAACATTAACTCTGATGAAAATTTTGAAGATCTACTTATTAAAATGAAGAATCTGTTAGATAAACCAAAAACTCACATATATGAAGAAGATGAAGATACCCCAGAGATACAAAAAAACAAACAAACAAATAAGATGATGATCTTCAGATTCAACTCTGGTAAAGAACATAATCCAACAATCGTTAATGAAGTTGTCTCAAAAGCCTGGAAAACTACTGGTCCTGTCCATATTGTAATCTGGGTAGGGGTTATTATACAGCTAAGTTTCAGTTTCTCTGTGATTTATAGGCCATCTTGATGGGTACACCTTGGTCTGTTAAAGAAGATCTATTGTTGTTAGAAAGATGCAGAGATGATTTCCTTCCTGAAGATTATGATTTCAGATTTGTTAGCTTTTGGATAAATGTTTATGGATTACCCCTGAGCTTGATGAATCCAGTTAAAGTCTACAACATCATAAAGAATAGCGGTACCCCAGATGCTATAGATACTAAAACAGCTGAGAAATGGGGCCAGAGTCCGTGTGAAAATCAACATTACAGAACCTTTGCCAAAAGATATGAAGATTATTCTTAAAAATAAGAAGGAAATTACAGTTGTTTTCAGGTACGAATCACTACCGAGAATATGTTTTTTTTTGTGGATATTTTGTGAAAAAGGAGGGGTACCGAAATACTACCAACTTTTCGTTTTGGCTCGTGAGTCTTATGTTTAAGTCTGGACGATCTCAAAAATCAATATCCAAACTTATAACTGGAGTTGTTAGACCTCGACAAAGAGTACTTTGGAGTCAACTCGAAAGTTATGCAATAACGTACTACTTGGTGCTTTAATTATAAATCAGAGTTATAATGCGGAAAGTAAAAGCACACAAGACACCAGAGATTTTTTTAACGAGGAAACTGCTTTGCAGAAAACCTCGGGACCTCGTCCAGTTTGAACACCGCCCAGTACAAACTGACTACAAACACTAGCCTACTATAAGACTTCGGTCTGGGATGTAGCAGAGACCAACTCAAGCCCTCCAAGCGAATTGGCTAGTGTCGCCTTCCTTACGTCTCTAGATCCCCCACAGATCGTCACGCACTTGATTCCCCCAGCTGACGTCCTTTACAGGCCTAGGAGTTGCTTTGACCGTTGTCAAAGGCTTGTGTCAGCAATACTGGCTTTTCAACCAAACTGTTGACGTATGGTGTAATTGTCCTCTATCAGTTTACCACACATAAGATGACTTCCTTCGGATTGTTAAATCCAGGTCATACGGAAATCTACTTCTTGAATCGGGGCTGACACGCAAACCAAGTAAGCAATGCCCAATTCGAATCTACCTCAGTTATACACGAAGAACCACTTAAGGAACTTGTATAACTGGAGCTAACTAGGTCTTACAACACCGAGTGCAGCCGTGCGTTGCTACCTTTCCAACCTTGTTGAGTAACGTATCAGTTCTTGAACAACCGTATATCAGAAGAGACGGACTTTAGAATAAACAAGAACGTGATCAGGTTACCAAGGTTACAGGTTAATCCGATTTCAACCAAAGATGGTTTCAATCTCCTACCTGTGCTTCCCAACTCTCAAGAGAAGTCTTTATAGTCGTAGGGAGTTCCCAGAGGAGCTGCAACCTATAGAGGATGACTATACCACAACAAGCATTCACCGAAGTGAAAAGAGTTTACGCTACCTTCCCTAAGGACCTTCACGTATGCTTGATGCTTGCGGTATTTGTCCGTATACACCTCTATTTATAGCACTCAATAAGATAGGTTGCTTTGGAATAAAGCAATCAATTACTTGTCCCACAAGTTAGGGAAACCCTAAACTTGATAACCAAGTAATAGAGATTAATCTCAATTGGAATTCTCTTTAGAATTCTCTGCCAAGTGTTTTGTTAGCTCAAAAACACTTCAAGATAGAAATCCAACAGACCAGAGATAATCTTATCTTATTGACTCATTGAGGATCGTTAGATGGAACACAAAAGAGTTTATGTTTTACACAAGTCCATCTAAGACATAAAGGAGTCTTGGAATTTGACTCAGAGTGAAATTCTAGGAGAATATTCACTAAATCCGACACCAGCAAGATGACCACCGTCAGGTTCACGTACTGGTACGCGAATAAAATAGCCATCTCGAACTCAGGGAATTTCCGAGTTTCTGGTACGCAAAACGGTTCGCGAACCTTGCGCCTGTCAGATTTCGTCAAATCTGGATTCCGCTGGAAGTACTGGGCTGAGCCAGAACTTAGACGTGTGTACGTCCTCAGCTGTGATCCATGGACTCTTTGCTCAAGAGTACTCCTTTAGATTCATCCATATCCAACTAACAGTTTGCAAGCAAACCATTGTAATGGACACATGGCACCGAATCTGTCTCATACATTCTTGTACTCACAGTAATTTGTGGGATCAAATACTGGTCATGACACAAGGCCACGTTACACAAGAATACGATCTCAATC
>JAJJMA010010397.1:0-16748 GCA_023529015.1 Papaver nudicaule | reverse complement strand
TTCGGAGATGGTGGCGGTGGTGGTGTTAGTGGCGGTGAAGATGAAAACGAAAAATGAATCTGTTGATTGTGGTTGCGGATTTAATCTGATCTTAATGATGGTGGTGAGTAATTTCTGTAAATTCTATTGAATCTAGTTTTTACGTTTTAATTCTCTTGAATTTGAACTTTGAATGTTTGTGGAAATGCCTAAACAAAAATAAAGGTGCACTGGCCCTGACTAAGCTTAATGAAAACCAGAGTTATATCATCGATTAATTGACAGACGTTGATAGTGTCATTTATGTTAGGTCCTATTGTGTTTGTTATATTTTGTACCGTGTGTTTGTTGCTACATGTATGTCCTATTGGTAGCATACGGTTTGGAATAACTTTTTTCCAGCTACTTCTAAAATCCAGAATGTCCAGAATTGTGCAATAATTAGTTATAATTTGGGTTAATAGTGACAGTGCTTGCGGAGGGTTTGGTTACTATTCAGGTGTTGTTGGTGGCGGAGTAGACATTTGGTTTGTATGGTGATGCTAGTTGGAGCAGAGGTGTTAACAGACCTGTTTCATTGTCAACCACAGTCCAAGACAATAATATCCGACCTGTTTTCTCTACCTTCCTTTTACAAGTTCCCATACTATCTATCGGTTTAAGAATAATTAGTAGCTCTCGTTAGTTTTGGTTGATCTGATGTACTTCATGTGGTTAAAAGGAAATGACTTTGTTGGCTCTTTAGAAGAGCATGAAATGTCTGTGTGGGTTTATTTTTCTTCAGAGGTGTTCGTGTATAAAGAAATTAGTAGTAATTAAGCAATTTAGAAAACAATTAAGATAATATTTGTGTGATGGGATATGGATCGCAATAGTGTATAAATATGAAACAAGGAATGGTAATTAGCATACCAAAATACTGCCTGGTACAATGAGTTTTTGTTGATGTTTTCTTAAGGGTGGTAGGAAATTTGGATTGGAATGTACATTAATACTTCTAGTTCCATATGGTAGAAGTCCCAACATTATTATGACGTAGTTATTTTTTAGTTTCTGGATTAGTGGTGCTACTGGAACATGGAACCAATTTGTCCACTTTACAATTTTGCAATTTCTGAGTCTCGATGGAGTATGCAGCTTCTTTATGTATTTCTTATCTTGTTGCAGACACTAAAATGAACTAGTTTTTGTTGTTCCAATATCATGCACTGTAAATGCATTTTGTTAGCTATTTCGTATGAAGGATAACTCGAGACGAATCTGTGGTGCAATGGTAGCACATCTGACTCCATGTCAGAAAATGCGTGTTCGAGTCACGTCGGGTTCACTTATTCAACTATTGTAGGGACACACTTTAGTGTCATCTGGGCTAGTTGGCTCCACTCTCCGGTGCCATCTAGGCTAGTTGGCTCCACTTTTTGTACCATATGCGCTAGTTGGCTTTTCTTTTGATGCCCACATGGTTAGTTGGCTTCATATTTGATGCCGGTTTGTGCTAGTTGGCTCCAATTTTAGGTACATACTATAGTTACTCTAGATTATTCACTCGTTAAAGATTGGAGGGACACTTTCGGTACTAACTAGGCAAGTTGGCTCCACTTATTTGGTGCAATCTAGACTAGTCGGTTGTACTTCTTGGTGCAATCTTGGGTAGTTGGCTATACTTTTTGTAAACCATATGTCTGTTTGAAGGCTCCGGTTTTTATTTTTAAGACGCCCACAACTATTTTCTTATGTGCCAGCTTGTCAAGCTAGCTTAATAACTTGGTTTTAACTTGCTCATTTGGCTCTAAGCAAAACTTAGATTTTGTTAGATTAATTCTGGTGCCAACTTGTCACGCCGGCTTGATAAATTAGTATCAACTCGCCCAGTTAGCTCCAAAAAAATTAAACTTTTTTTCAAGGGCCTATCTGAATTTGAAGCGATATTTATTAGCTATACATACCTGAAATGCAGTTTTTATGACAAAATATTTCATCCACTAATTCTTAAACTTTTTCATACAAAGCATTTCATCCATTCTCATTTAGTGTTTGCAATTCTTAAGATGCAATGGTTTAAGTAACCATACATTTAGTGCTTGTATTTTTCAGATGATTTTATACAGATCAGCAGTAGTTAGCTCAAAGGTGGCAGCTTCATCTTCCATATGTTCTTCATTCACCACACCTGTAGGCTAGATGATGTTGTCCCTGTCAGGTTTGTTGAAGGAGCTTGTTCAATGATTCTCTATTGACAATTGTTTTTTTACTTCCTTTAAGCTACCCACACTTTTTCAATACCTATCGAGCAAAAACTCGTCAAACTGCAAAATTTTAATACCATACATGAGTTTCTTATATGCTACAAATTATATATACCAATATTTCTCCAGACTTCAAACCAACTTGCCAAGATGGCTCAGTATTCTTGTGCCAGCTGGGGTAGTTAGTTCCAGAATTCTGCCAGGTTAGGCTCCTGGACACCAGACCCTGGTGCCAACTTGTCAAGATGGCTCAGGTTTTTTGTGCAAACTTGGGTAGTTGGTTTCGAAATTCTGCCAGGTTAGGCTTCTGGACCCCAGACCCTGGTGTCAACTTGACAAGATGACTCAAATTTCTTCTGCCAACTGCAGTAGTTGGTTTCAAAATTCTGTCAGGTTAGGTTTCAGAAACATGTATTTTTCTATA
Organism: Papaver nudicaule; assembly: GCA_023529015.1. Taxonomy (NCBI): domain Eukaryota; kingdom Viridiplantae; phylum Streptophyta; class Magnoliopsida; order Ranunculales; family Papaveraceae; genus Papaver; species Papaver nudicaule. The sequence continues at coordinate 14,099 of JAJJMA010010397.1, read as the reverse complement.
AAAAAACAATTGTGTAAAAACTGAGGATACGACCAAAAACACAACAACGTACGGTCAGGTAAGGCTCCCGGAAACTAGATTATGCAGCCAACTTGACAAACTAATACCAAAACTGAATCCAACTTTGAATATAAGAAGCAACGTGTAGTTGCTTGTGAATACATCCACTAAGACAGATGCAGTCCTTAACAACATTCATTCACAGATCATTCATTCAGATGCCATAGTTTTACTATCGTCGCAAGCATAAAAATTGCATTATCAATGTTTAAATGCTTACTTACATGTGCAGGCCGACCTATTTCCATCTATGCGCATCAAAATGTGACTTTTAAGATGCAAAAACTATATTCCACAAGACATAACACATACATTGCAATCTGATTTTACTGTACTCGCAAGACACATATCGCGTCAAAAGGCTTGATAGTTGAACCATTCAACATTCTCGCATATAGTCGTCAATGAGAAACTAGCAAATTAATCACATTTTCAAAAATGAGAAACAATGCAATCGTTTACTAGTATATAACCATATTTTCACAGATTAACATCTTCAAAAATAAATAAGGAACAATTTGTAGTACCTTTAGATTGTTGTTTAGATTCCGTTAATTAGCTCTCAACAACACGAGAAGTTCCCCAAATCAAAAATTGTGTGGACTGTACATGCAAAAATCATTCAACATTTATCATTACAAAACAAAATCAGTGACAAACAAAATCAAATTAGTATGAAAACAAAACCAAAATGAATCGATACTAAACAAAAATAATTTCAAAAATCAAAAACTAATTTAAACATACAAACTGATTATTGAAGATTTCTTAACAAAAATAGCCCTAACTAAATCTAAATCAAACAGATGTAAAGTAATCGACACTCATTTTCTATGCTATTACCTTTCATTAGATCTTCTGAATTGGTTGTTCTTGAAGATTTCATTTCTAGATCTGTAAAATTGACTCTCACCTAATTTTTGTGATTTTCTATGTATGATTTGTAGCTTTTGATGTTATCTACAATATCTCTAGCGTGAATCAATAGTTTAATATGCTCGATTAGTTTTTGGATCTGGTTTTCGTAACTGTTGCAACAGAGACAGAGAGAGAAGGAGAAACTGAAATTGAAATCTAAAACCATCTACAATGAAATCTAAATCTGACCGTAACTTTTAATGGAAGGATACTTCTGTAATCTGGTATTTCGGGATAGAATCTTCTAGGGATAATTATAAAATATGAAAAGGATAATATTAAAGGGATTAAATTCTAGAGGTATTTAATTAATGAACCCCAAAAAAACATGAGCTAAGTAAGCTTTGGCTGCGAGGATGTAGATCTACAACCAGGTTCAACAAAGACTTAGCTCTTGCCTGCAAAACAAGGAGTAATGCTTGCTCTTAGCGGTAGTCGGCTTCTAGCGTGGCGTTCCTTTGGTTGTTAGTAACACCAGGCCCAAGAAAAAATCGTTGGGAGGTGTCGGTCTATCTGGGCCGAACAGATATAAAGTAGTAACAGGTGGCAATGGCATAATTACCTTCCACTGAAAACTTTTCTCTCCAGAGTCCAGTCCCACTCTCCACCCTCTCAACGCAACCTTAAATAACAGACCGTTGTTATTCACGGCATCTCAGCACCACCACTAAAGTTAACTACTCTGCAACTAACTAAACATCATCTCTTCTCTAGATCCCTAAACAGAAACGTCGAATCGGTATGAGAGGAACTCGTCCACCAACAAAACCAGGGTTTTCTGAAGATGAGACAGAGACACCAGCTCGACCACCACCACTAGGTCCAGCTGGTGTTGGTGGTGGTAACAGGAAGAAAGCAGTAGTAGGTGTTAGGCAATGGCTAATTCTTGATTCAACAGGTCAAGCTCAATTAGTTGAAGTAGGTAAACATTCAATTATGCGTAAAACTGGTTTACCAGCTAGAGATTTAAGAATTCTTGATCCATTATTATCATATCCATCAACTGTATTAGGTCGTGAGAAAGCTATTGTTATTAATCTTGAACATATTAAAGCTATTATTACTGCTCAAGAAGTTCTTCTTTTGAACCCTAAAGATGAGTCTGTGGTGCCCTTTGTTGAGGAGATTCAACATCGTTTGTTAAGGCTTTATCAAGCTACCAAAAGCCAGGTCTGTCTGTGAGGTTTTTTTTTTATTAGGTTGAATTTTGATTTTTATGCTTTTGAATTATTGATTTTTGTTGGATTTGGTGATTTGTGAAGGAAGGTAGGGTTAGTGGGGATGAAGAAGAATGGGCAGATTTGTATGATTTGGAGGAGCCGCGGTCTAGGAATGTCAGTCCATCTAATTATTCTGGAAGATTTTGGCCAGTTCATGATAACGAGGAAGGGGGTAAGATGGACGGCAAGTCTGGGTGGGAGAATAGAGAGAAACCAAAGGTGTTACCCTTTGAGTTCGTCGCGTTAGAAGCTTGTTTAGAGGCAGCTTGTAGCTGCTTAGACAATGAAGTAAGAGAGCTTCCTATTCATCTTGATGTCAAATGCTAATGTTTGTTTGTTTTGTTTATATTTGTTTTTTTTTGTCTTACTACTGCTTCTTTAATTTGAATATAAGGCAAGAACACTGGAGCAAGAAGCTCACCCGGCTTTGGATAAGCTGACAACGAAGATTAGTACTCTCAATTTGGAACGTGTCCGGCAGATTAAAAGTCGATTAGTTGCAATTACTGGGCGTGTTCAAAAGGTTGGTCTCTCTCATGTTTACTATATGATGTTTGTTAGTAATTATGCTTATCACATAGAGAGTAGTGAGTCTAGATTACCAACACTCTGATTTCTTATTGTTTCACGGGAAATAATAATTAACATAAGGCTAGTTTCTGCAATGTAACTCTCTTAATTTGATTCCGTTTCCATGCTATTATCAACTTTGTAAGAAGTTATTTAAAGCAAGTATGTCTTTACCCAAGGAGTAAAGACTGTTAAAACACAAAATTGCTGAGGGACTGGTCTCCCAAACACAAAAACAGGATAAACATAAATAATTTACTCATCATGAAATTGAGGTTGGACCATGGCCAGTTTAGAGAGAGGGCAGAAAATTATGAAAAAACAAAGGTGATCTTAGTCCAGAAGCTTGGCAAACAGTCTGAAATAGTTGTCACAGAAACTCCTTTATAGTAGAACTGGTTGTCTACGAAACACTCTTCTGACATAACAATTTATGATCTATCTGGCATTGAAAAGAACATCATCTTAAATTAAAATCCTTCGCCACTAATACATCATCATCAATGTTCAACTTCATATTTTAGCTTCTAATCTTCTTGGCAGTAATCACATTTGTGAGACTACCGCCTCACCTTAATAAAATTGCCTTATTGGCAAAATGGAGAGCCTCCACAGGTTCGCAATGGTGGAATAAACCACCTGCTTTTATTCGCTCTGCGATAGGGAGTGACAGATCAAGTTTGTCTGTCTTTCGTTTTAGATAGTTATAACATGTTTTGCTTTATTTTTTCTCTCTCTCTCTCTTTTGAGGTTATGACCTAGTCCCCGTCTTTCTGTTTCTTTTGCCTTGCTAAATAAAATTCTCTTCGGAGCTTGCTTAATAATAATAATAAAAATGGCATTGCCTTCTACTATGTTGGAGAGACTTTGGCATATCATCCGTCGTTGCATGCAACCAACCTAAGTATTTTGGCCCTGCACTGAGGACTTGAGAACGTAGACAAAAACTGTCTCACCTCTTAAGTAACTGTTATGAGGCTATGTGCATCTTTAAATAGACCATGTGTCGTGTCCATGTTCATCAACTCAAAATTCATTATTGTTTTTCTGATTGTAATTTAACCTTGCAACCATGTGTATTTAGCTTGTTTGCATGCCCATTGTTTCCGAACATATGCTTTTATTTCTGTTCATATACTATTTACCCCAGTAGAGATTATACCAAAGAGGTATTGTTCTTAAGTTGGTATAAGAATTGTTTGTACTTGCTCATCAACAGGTGAGGGATGAACTCGAACATCTGCTGGATGATGATGGGGATATGGCTGAGATGTATCTGACAGAGAAGATAGTGCAACAACGCATGGAAGAGGATTCGTCTATGTCCTCTGTAAATGAAGTGGATGACATGTATGATGGAGTTTTTCAACCTGACATGGGTTACAGGTACTTCTTAACCCACCACTGTAACGGTGGTGCCTCAGTATGTCTTCAATTTTTCTACAAAGTGATTAGTATACAGCAATTTGCTCTTTGCCAAACATCTCAGACAAATCCTGCACTGTAACTTTCAGAAACCCCGCTGAAATATCTTTAGAGGGAAATGATGTTCCAACTAGTTATGAAGGGGATCTTCAGAGTCCTGCCACCGATGACCATTTACTCAGCATGCATAGAGCGTTCAGTAGAGGCAGTCATGGAACCCACACTAGCACCACATATAGTGGAATGAGCAAACACTTAGATGTTGAGGAGCTTGAAATGCTCTTGGAGGCGTACTTTGTGCAAATTGATGGTACACTAAACAAGTTATCCACAGTAATCTATCTAATTACTCTTGTTTCCAATAATGAAGTATATTGTTTTTGTTCATGTCCAGTTTTTCATTCTTTAGATCCCACGTTTTAGTTATTAAATTTTGTTGAAACTGGCTTATATTTTCAAAGGGTAAATTATTGTTTAATCAGGGTTTTAGTGGTTGGGTAAGGTTGCTGGTTAAGTTCTCCAAATGTTAAAGATGGGTTAAGTCAAGGGGTAATCATGATTACTCCCCTTCAAAATTTAGAGAAGAGCAATGAGTTTCAAGTACTTTTTCAAGCTTATTTTTTTATATTCATCCCCGTGGTTTGAAATTCCTGGGAGGGAACAATTTGTTTGATGTTAGTTATACAGTTGTTGCAACAGTTACCTGCTTTTTTCTCTCTTGTTGGTAGTAAAATTAATTCGTGGGTCTAATTTGGAAATTTTGTGTTTTCCGATGGTGAAGCTAAGGGAATATGTTGATGACACAGAGGACTATATTAATATCATGCTGGATGACAAACAAAATCATCTCTTACAGATGGGGGTTGTTTTGACCACAGCTACTCTCGTGATCAGTGCATTTGTCGTGGTGGTTGGTATCTTTGGAATGAATATTCAAATTGATTTGTTTACTGAGAAAGCTGGTATGACTGAATTCTTGTGGACTGTTGGTGGTGGCGCCTCCGGTACTATATTTCTTTATGTTGTTGCCATGGCTTGGTGTAAACACAAAAGATTGCTGGAGTGAGTTCCATTTTCTATGGTCTGTTTCTCTGCCTTTTATTACGATTACTACACAACTGTTATTCAATAATCTTGTTGTTGAGTTCTTAGATATGCCACGCTGTTTACTTGGGTATTCCGTAGTTGTACATGGTGTCATCTGTATCATCAACCTCTATAATCAATAATAGTGATGTATCAATATTTCAAGCTGGTTTCTATATGGTACATATTGTGTTATAATTTAACCTTAACATGCAAGTGAATGGACAGTTCTGGAATAAGAGAACTATCTCTTTGTATCAGAGTATACTGGCTATTTTGTCTCGGCATATGCATTAAACTTGAGTAAGCTGTGATTAAATGTCAGTCTTTGAAGGTAGTTTTCCTTCCGTTTCCAAGATTCCTTAACATGCAATGTGCACAAAGGTATTCATGAGTGTACGAGAGTATGTGTATCTGAAAAGGATTTGGAATAGAGTATGTGTATCTGAAAAGGATTTGGAATCGGTTGCAATATTTTAATTGTGCTGGGAGTCGGGGGAGTATTCAGTAAATTGAACCATTTAGGGGACTGTTGGATGGAAGAAAAACTTAAGCTTATCAGTCATCATTGGCCATATATTTCATATCAAGAGATCCAACCTGTGGTCCCTGCTATTTTATGTGAACAAGCTAGAGAGAGAGAAAGACTTGAACTGAACTGCTTAGGTGAGGAGTTCCATGGCATCTGTTACTGTGAATGAGAAGCTGGTGACATTGTCATCTGTGTTAGCTGTGTATGGAGATCGAAAACAAAGAACAATGAGTGTCAACTCGATCCATGGTAAAAAAGAATTCGGAAGAAGAGGCCTCCTTTTATCCGCAGCTTTTGCATCATCTCCAGCAGTTGCATCTGAACTCAATGATTCAAAGAGTGCTCTTATTCAGAGTAAGTACCTTGTGATCTTAAATTTTATGATAATTCACCTTCTCGATTTTGTTATGCTTAACTCGTACCATTTTGTTGAATAATTTCACAGAGTATCTGAAGAAGACGGAGGAAAATAAAGCTAAAAATGACAAAGAGGTACAGTCACTTTAACTACATGTTAGTTTGGTGCTAATATCTATGCCTACGTGCATAGGTTGCTGATTGTTCTCTTAAAAATGTTGTACAGAGACTAGACGGGTATTACAGACGCAATTACAAGGATTACTTCGAATTCATGGAAGGGGCTTTTGAGAATAAAGATAAGCTCACTGAAGCAGAGCAGGGAATTCTTGATTGGCTCAAGGCTAACAGATAACTTGGATACAAACATTGTATTTGAATAATTTTTCTGAATCATAAGAACCTCGGGCATTGTTTTGTCTTCTAAGGAGTCCTCCATGTTGTTCCCTGAATAGATGTTTAACCTCCCTATTATGTTGTTGTTCAGATTATAATTGGTAAGATACTCCATAATGTTACAGTGGACACCCTGTCACATTAGGCGTGGTTGGTGTCCATAACTGGCCTGTACATTTAGCTTGTTTATTTATCTTCACAGCTTCAATCAGACAGCACCCACAAATACCAAAATTAGTAATGTACGTATTGTCTACATGTTTGCGGGAAATGATTTCTCCCACAATAGATTTAGATTACCAGCAAAAAGAAGTTGATTTTTTATGAAGCAAATTGTTTATACTTTTTAGAGAAGAAGTACTTCTGTTTCTAATTGCCAAATAGTTGATAGTTTGTGCCCCCTCCAATTCCAAAATCATCAAATATCCCTAGTTGTTGAAGGAGCTTTGTGTCGAAATTCACTCCCGGCAAGTCGACGGGTTAGTGCGACTAGAGTGTATTTTTTTTTAATACTCGACGTTCTATTCAAAAAAAAAAAAAATGAGTGCTGATATAGGGGCTACAGAAAAACTGTACGGTTTCGAAGCCCCTCTGAAATCGGGATCTATATAGTCCATTGCCCATTTGGCAAACCCCTTATGTAAAATATTTTCATAATGCCAAATTTATCCATATCTGATTAGTGATTAGTTAGTGTTAAAATGGTGTAATTAAGTTAATTAATAATGACTAGTATGAATTTTGAAAAATTGAAAAAAAAAATTATGTTTTGTATTGCCTATGATCCTTAACAGAAATACAAAAAAAGTAGAAATTTTGATTTTTATGTTTACCCAGAAACCACTTAGCCAATATAACCAGCCGAAAGTAAGAGTTACGGTTTGCATTCCTGGCCGTAACACACACGTACGTCTGGTAATACAGGCCGTAGAAACACTTAAGGCCTGTTGTTCTTCGTATTCCAGTCGAAAGTTATGGTGCTAAAATACTTAGGCATTTTAGGTGTGTTTTACTTACGGCTGTTAAAACAAAGTTACGGCTACTAAGTTTTGGAGTCCCATTTTTTGTTTTGCACCACTGACGGTTACCAAGAATGAGTTACGGCTCAGAAAAAACCTACGGCTGTAACTTACCGGCCGAAAGTCATGGACTTCAATTTTCTGCAGACTTTCGGCTAGAAGTTTACCATTTTCTTCCAGCCGTAAGTTCTACTGTCTGTTGAATTTTTCAGGATACATTACCAACGACTGGTAACTGGTAGAATGTATCAGCCGTAAACAAGTTACGGCTGGTGAATTCCCTACGCTATACAGCCGTAAGTACAGTACAACACATTTTGAGCAATTTTTCACCAAAACATAAAAACCTGCCAAGTTTGGTATTCAAACATCCATAAACAAGCTTCAAAAGAGCACCTAAACAACATCCATAAACTAAAAGAGCACTAAAAAACACATCCATAAACTAAAAGACAACATCCAGAAAGTAAAACATAATACAAGTTCTTTCAACGACGACGAAGAAGTCCTTTGCCTTTCTTTTTTCTCCAACTCCACCTCCACGAGTGCGAGGACCACTACCACCCCTAGAAGCACCCGGTTCAGCAACCCTTGCACGAGTTCGACGGGTTTGCAAAGGTTCTTCCTCGGACTCTTCTTCATCACTCTCTTCTTCACCAGACGAGGGAGGAGGAGGAGGCTGGCGAGAAGAAGAAGTTTCTCTACTCCTCTTGCGGGTTTCTAGCTCCGCAAACAACTCTTCTCCTTTCTTGCTTGTATCATGTATATGTTGGATGCGGTTCCTAAGAACAACCTGTTTTTCCACTCCCAATGTTTTGTTGTTGTTGATGTTGGCATCCATACTCGATATCAACAGCTGAACTCGCCTTTCCTGTTTAGATATCAACATAAAGTATGATTAGTTTGAACTCTAAAGTATGCTGAAATTGAAAAATCCAATTGTTTACATACCCCAGTTTTAGCCAAATTCTTCCAGAACTCCAAATCCTTTTCACCCTTGCCTTCAACAGCCTTCTTTAGTCTCTTCTTCTCCTCAACGATTAATTTGATAGCTTCTTTATCATGATTGATAACAAAAGGATGACCCCAATGGTGAAACCATCGCAAATAGTCTTTCTCAGCAGCTTTTGTGCCCGGAACTTGAAGCAAATCCTCTTCATCAAAAATCTATATTGTACTGTAGTTTGTCGTGTTGTTTCCATACCTCGACTGATGGCTCTGGATCATAGGTCATCTTGATGTGGCTGGTTTCCAGGAATAATTTCTCAGGTACTACTGTGAAACTCTCCTTTGTAACAATGGTTTGAACACAACCAATTTGACGCAAACATCGTCGAGGATTGGTCATGACGCACCCAGTGGGATGGTAGATAGGACCATTGTATGTTCTTAGGTTGGACCAAACACAACAGTCGTTACCTGTAGATGGGTTGATCGCCAAGTAGGGATCAAAGCACACATCCTCATCCTTCAAAGCATCCAACTGTTCCCTCAAAATCTGTACCTTTTGATCCTTTTTCCTTGTTTGGTAGTGTTCGAAGGGGTATTTCATTCCGGTTGGGCGTGTGTCTGGCTGCGGCTCCACTGCAGGTTCAACCTCAGGTTCCCAATCTTTATGCAAACTTGGCTTCTCGATGGTGGTAAAGTGATCATAGAACCAGGACTGAGAACGAGACAAAATATATATTAGTTTACAAATTAATCCCAACATAACAAATCGCAATAAAAATGAATTTGATCGCCGAATTTACCTGAAGAATACCAATGTTTCCAGCAATGTTGGTAGCCTTCTGTCTGGAGGCCTTCCTAAGGCTGTCAAGTAAGAAGGCAAGGGTCGCCGAACCCCACGAATACTGATGAGTGTCTTTGACTGTCTTCAACAACTGAAGGTAGCCGATGTTCACCCTGTTTCCAGTTTGGTCAGGGAAGAAAATGGTACCAAGTTGGTACAACAAGAACGCTATGACCACCTGATTAGCTCTAGTTCCATCAATTGGTTTAGCACCCTTTTTCCCTGTGCCCCCAAACTCTGCTCTCAACCTCCCAAGGTATACCTTTCTGACCTTCTCTGGTTTGATAGTGGTTTTCTTCTTCTTTTTCCTACCATCATCGTCTTGATTTGCGGCAGCCAGGGTAAACTCCTCTTCTGAATGTTCCTTTGACCAACCCAGAGTTTGATTGCAGAGCTTATAAAGTTCCTCCCATGGCAATTTATCACTATACCCTTCATGCACGCACTTTCCTTCAAGTTTTAATTCGGCGATGCTGTGCATATCATCCAAAATAGGTACTATCTCGCCGAAAGGAAAATGAAAGGTGTCGGTTTCAATATTGTACCTTTCTCTCAAAGCAACAGTCACAACACTATCACGGACCACCTGAGAATTCTTAATACCTGGCCATAATGCTGAACCAGTAACCAAATCCTGCACCTGCTGGCACTCGTCCTCAATCTTCCACACTTCAGCCTTTTGATAATTCAAATACTTAACCGCCTTTGAATGATCCTACATACAAATAAGAAAATGTTCAAATTATATATTTGAAAACTCAAAGGAATGTGTAAACTACAAATATGTGTGGAGTAGGTATTGATTATTACCGTTTGCTCACAAACTCTTGCAGCCCACGAATGATTGTAACCAAACAAGACCTTACCACCATCTGGAGCCTCACCCCAAGGTCTTCTGTTTGCCTTTCTCGGTAACTTAAGATCATCATCGTTCGGAATATGGCCACCTCTAGGTGCAGCTGGCTTCAGTATCTTCATCTCCTTGGGTGGTGGCTTGGATGAGCTAGCTTCAACGACTTCAGTTTCTTTTGCTCCTTGATTTGGTTCAACACCTTGAGATGCTTGAGATGGTTCACCCTCTTGATTTGTTTCACCCACTTCATTTGTTTGAACATCTAGAGTTGTTTCAACATCTACAGTTGTTTCATCATCTTGATTTGTTTCACCCTCTTGAATTTCTTCATCAAATTCTGGAATGTTTGACGTAATTGGTGGAATGCTTGACGTAGTTGGTGGAACTTTTGCAATATTAAGTGGAGTTGCATCCTCAATCACTTGTATTGCACGATCATTAATGACTTCGTCATTTCCAATCCCACTTTCTTCTTCTAGTGCAATCCCACTTCCTTCTTCCATAGTAGCCGTCCCACTTCCTTTTTCTAGTCCAATCCCACTTCCTTCTTAATTTGTACCAGCACCACCAACTGCCTCATGTAGCCCCACACCTCTTTTATCAGCCGCCAAGAACACATTATGACGAGGCAAAGGTTCTTTTGATGGGGGGCTCAGTTGATTTTGCTTCCTCCTGTATTGTATGACAGGTGGTTGAGGGTTGTTAAACACATAAAACAATGGAAGGGAAACCTTACGGCTACTAAAACAATCGTAACGCAAATAAGACCCCAACTTACGGCTAATAAACATGATGTTCAACTAAGCCGTAAGTAACTTACGGCTAAACAACGTATTGTAATAATAACCGTAAATAGCTTACGACTTATAATGTATGAACCGTAACTCGGACAAAATTTCCCAGCAAATTAACAGGGAAACCTACGACTAGAAACTAATCTACGGTACAAGTCGTAAGTCAAACTTACGGCTCCACAAGATTTCTGAACAAGCCGTACGAAACCTACGGCTACATAGCTCGCGAGCAATTTTCAAAATTTGTAATGGAAACTTATGGCTGGTATTGTAGCCGTCAGTTTCAAAATCACAATACTTACGGCATGTAATAGTAGCCGTAGGTTTTTCTGTAACTGATTTTTTTTTCCCTAATTCATGCTCAAATCATATTCTAAACAACATAAACTAAAATTGAAGGCATGGGTGTTCAATTGTTACCTCTGAAAAACCATTTATGGTTTCGATTGTGAGGATTGAGGTGGTTGTAGTAGTAAGATATCCGGTGGTTTTTCTGAAAACACCGGCAGATTTCTTGTTGTTGTTGTTGATTCAGCAGCGGCTTGCTTGTCAACCGCCTCCTTTGGTTTGGATTTCTTCGCCATGCTTTTATAGAATTTAATCGCCAAGGAAAGTTTTAGTAATTCCGAAGAATTGGTGGAGAATGGGAGAAGAAGGTGAATGGAAGAAGAGAGAGAGAGACGATGTAGAAGAGAAGGGTGCGATTAAATGAAGCCCTCCTTCTTCTTTTTTTGTATTTAAAGTGTTTTTTTTTTGTAAGTGTGTGGTCCACACATGTGGGCTATAGGGGTGTAATAGAGACCAACTTATAACTGCTAAATTGGTTCACCATCATAGATGTTTAAGTCTACCAATAACATAAAAGAAGAGTAACTCTAAATAAGAACACACAATACCCAAACACATAATAGAAGAGTAGAATTCAACTAGTATTTCCAGTTCCAAACCATGTTCGGCTGCGGATTAGTTCCCAGCTCGTTCTGCCATTGGCCTCGACAAGTGGATGAAGACGTTCAAATTCATCACAAAGTGTACAACCACAAGGAACATCCACAACCTCACCAACCCTCCTTCTTCGAAGATTACGAGGTGCTTGTGCTTGCCATTCATCATGTGAGACAAATCTTTCGACTTGGGCAGGAAGAAAATCCCCACACAGGGCACGAACATAATCTTCACGCTGACCTCGTGTCTCAATCACACGTGGATCATCCTCACGAATTGGTGGTGGGTTGTCATGATAAACCTCTGAAGCAAATGGAATTGCTCGAAACCTCTGAATTGGTGCTTGGGGTTCATGATAAGCCTCTGAAGAAAATGGAATTGAATGATCAAGCATTGGTAGTGGGGGTTGTTGATAAACCACAACTTCAAGGTTCGATCCATCATTGCAAATTGGTGGATATCGAGGAGGACTGGATTCAGTTGGTGCAATCACATGGCTGGTTTCAGGTTCCCTGTTGCACATAAAACAATAGGGAAATGCCCAAAAACAATTATCAGTGCAGGTTACGGCTTGAACGAAAACAACATAAGGAGCCGTATGTGGGGTTACGGCTGTAGTTTTTGCATGCTTACTAGCCGTACGTTAAGTTACGGCTATATGTTAAAGCAGCCGTAAATTGACTTACGATTGTTAAGTGAAAAAAATACAGGACGTAGACAAAGTTACGGTCGGGAGTTACCTATCTACGACTCTAAGACAAATACTTCACCTAAATCTAAGTTACGACTACTTTCAAATGACTTACGACTTGTGTCAGAAACCGTACAGGGTACAATAATTCTACTGAACTTGAGTTACGTCTACTTTCTAATGACTTACGGCTTGTGTTAGAAGCCGTACAGGGTACAATAATTCTACTGAAATAGAGTTACGGCTGAAAGTTCTTCATGTGCCAGCCGTAACTGGGTGGTTACGGCTTGCTTAGACAGTCGTAGGTTGTTCTGGTTCACGATTTTCGATTTTATTTATGTGAATGTGACCTAGTTTAAGCATGAATATCAGATATAACGATTGGGTTTCGATTCTTACCTGTGGTCTCCATTGGTGTTAGTTGATTCCATTGATGAAAGAAAAAAAGAGTGGGAGATTTTTTTTTTAGGAAAGTGGTTTTTTGAAAGAGGGGATGAAGGAGAGCAATGATTTTAGTGTTTTGATTTTTTTGGTGTAGTGTAGAGAGTGAGGTATTTATGTTTTGTATTAGGGTGAGGGCAAATTAGTAACAAAATTGTCTCAAGGGTCACTTAGACATTTCACCAAGAAAAAACACCCCTTATAAACCCACATTGGATAATTGAAGTAATTTGGGAGGGGCTTCAGTTTTCTGTAGCCCCTATATCAGCGCTCAAAAAAATACTCGACACTAATTTATTTATTTTGTGCTCATACCGAGGAGCTTGTAGGATACAATATCACTTGTTACTTGTGTGGTGTTATCTAAAATCGAAGGAGGTTAGGTCATGATAGGTTAATGGCAATGTAGGTAAGGTTTTAGAGAGTTATTAGATAGAACGGATTCAATTTGCTAGTGATAGTAATTCTAAACAAACATCTTCGTGTAGCCTTCTTTTCCAATCTCTATCTCTCCTACTCTCACTAGGTATAAATGTGTTGGAAAACGAGATGTTGTTTTGCTTTGAGACATTGGGGAAAACTAAACTATTTCGGTAAGTACAATATTTGAAGACATTTAGCATTGGAGTTGCAGCAAATATGCCAAGATCTAGCTGCAACACTAATGCACTTGCGCAACTTAGAACTAAGGCTAGGCCCATCAAGAGAGAGAGAAGCAAATACGCCATTGCAATGCAGACTTGAAGTGTTGTGAGTATTAAAGTAGAGCAACACTATTTCGGTAAGTAGAATATTTAGTTATTCCATACAAAAAATCACTACTTACGTATTGGTTAAATCAAATCTAATTAGTAGGTAAAATTATTACTCATATATTTTCTGTTTTGGATGACCAGGAAGAACAAGAGGCAATTCTATGTCAAGGATAATGAAAACAAAAGAGAAAACCTTTCATGTTAAAGAGGAAAGTGTTCCGTGTTGAAAATGCTTGTGAGTGAAA
>JAJJMA010010395.1:0-12931 GCA_023529015.1 Papaver nudicaule | reverse complement strand
GAGGCATCATCAAGAATCTCCATTTCCCTCATGAGACCTTTGTCAACTCGGATATTACCATCTCGAGTCCGAAGTGGAGAGTGGTCTGACCCTGAAGGAGTAATAACATTTGCGGTTCTCTCCTCACTTTCCTCATCGCTGTATTCCCGAGCAGGTTCTTGGAACAAATAACGATTCTCCTTATCAAAGACGGCACCCGGGGCGCGACCAGTACGCACATCAGTTTCTTCCTCAATTTCTTCCTCGCTTTCCCCTTCGTTATATTCCAAAGAGGACTCTTGAAATAAGTAATGGCTCTCCTTATCAAAGACAGCACCTGAAATTTGGTCATCACATCCTTAGTGGAACCTTCATGGCCTTGGGAAACATTATCCGCCATGCTGACGGTCTTCCCCCCCAGCACCAGGCGCAAGATCGTTTTTTGAACCATTGATACCATCTCTAGGACCCTCCTCGGGACCTTGATTGGATCCACTTGGACCATCATGAGCGTCTTCGGCAACATCGCCAAGGTTACCTGAATTTCCGCCTTGAGAATCATCGTCATTACCATCATCATCATCATCATCATCATCGTCATCATCACCAGGACCATGCAAAAAATTTTCTAGCAAGCCTCTCCTACGAAGCTCATTCCTAGTTAAGGCTACATATACCTCCTGAGGGAGTAAATACTTATCACTAGGAAGTATGGCATCCGAGTCTCGCGCGCCAATAGGGCCATAAGTAGGAGGCTCAATGCCAATGGTCCTAAAAGAGAACGACCATGCTTTCGACAAGCCATACTGGTAGCAAAGGCAGTAGTTAGGGCAGATCGAGAAAGAAGTTCTTCGACAGCTTGACCATGTCTTAGCTCATGGTGCACAAGGGCAAAACCAGTCACCATGCTCCTCACACTCGCCTGACATTCAAGACGAAATTCTCGTTCCTTGGATAGCTGCTCAGCGCAATTCGCTACCTCTTCCGAGCGACGCTTGCGTTCAAGCTCAAGTTCCTGAGAAAATCTGTTTGTATCGGCAGAACGACGTTGACGTTCTTCGGATAATTCTTGGGTCAGTTGTTTAACCTTGTTTTCAGCCTCCAACTTTCGCTCGGACTCATTGACCAACTGATTTGAGGCATCGTCCCTTGCCGCCACGGCATCAGCAACTTGCTTCTTCAAATTGGCTTCGATACCTAGAAAAAATAAAAACAAAAAATAAGAATGATAGGACGATAAAACTCACTCAAGGATGCGAAAGAAGCAGAAAACAAGAAAAGTTGGGTTAGCTCCCCACTCTCTTTAAAAATCATATACTCAGAAACCTCGTGCTGATTAGTGAAACGAGGCACAGAGGCATTCTTCCTAACATCTTCGGAAGTAGTAGCCCCACTTTTAGCTAGCTCTATTCGGTAATCATCAATGAGACGAGCAGAATAGTCTTTCGACTTATTAGCTAAAGCAAGTTCCAAACATATATCACTACAACTCCTCTCCAGAAGATCATTTTTCGTAACTAAATCATTGTTGACATTCTTTTGCGTAGCCAGCTGAACCTTCAAAATTTTGATATTCTCCTCTAACCTTTCAATAAAAACCCTCCCAGAGGCACTGATCGACCTCTCCGAGCGAGCTTCATCTCGCTCTTGAGACAGCCGATCCACATCCAGTTGGAAAAAATGATTCTCTCGGGCCAGAGCTGCATTCTTATTTTTAGCTTCCTCGAGAAGGCGCTCGGCTTGATCCCCTCTTTTTCTCTCTTTAACAAAAAGACCCTCGTCTTCCTGTCTTTTCGTCCTATAATATTTCACATCTTCTAAAGCGTTGTTCCTTTCTTCCAAAATCTTATCACTATCGCTTCGGTAACTCCCGCTACTCAAGGCAACATGAGAAGCTTGTCGACTCTCCCGAAGTCGGTCAATAGCCAATCTGGCCTCTTGAAGTTTTCTCTCGCTCTCTTCCAGCTCGCCTTTTTAAAAGAAGGCAGTAAATCCATTCTTAGCACAACACTGCAAAAACAGATCTACATAAATGACCAAAGAATAAGAACTTACATATTGAATGTTTTTTTTGCAACAACACTGCGAACTATCTCTTGAGCCAGCTCCTCTTGCATCCGATAAAACTCTCGTTCATGATATTCGGCCTCGCCAGCTTGATCAAAGTTATGATCCAAAAGACCAGAAGCATGGTAGTCACCCTGATAAAAACAAAAAAGATTGCAAATAAACGGTTAACAAAAAGATTCGGAAACATCGGCATACGGGCAATAAGCATGGAAAATAAAACTCACCGCTTGAAGAATAGCCAAGCTCTCCTCATAGGACAAGGGTGGATGGAGAAGATCATAATCGGCCCTGGGACAGTCGCCCCCAAAAATATCACCTAACTTCCTGCAGAAAACAGGATCTAAAGGACGCCCCAAGGGATTCGTGGCATAGGCTTCAAAGCGAGTCGAAACTTCAACAATAAAATCACTGGGGTTATGATTTTCAAACAGGACTTATTTAAACCTCTCCGCAGTATAGGGATTGCCTATACTTACTAGCGTAACTCGGAGCAGGCGGAAACTTTGAACTTTGTGGAAAACTGACAACAAGTTCTTTGGAAGATTCCATCTCAACAAATGAACCATCCTTTCGGGGAACGAGAAGGTCCACTGGAGTGACAACTTTCTTTGATAAGAGCATAGAAGCTTCGGCAACAGCATTTGTGGACACTACCATCGCTGAGGCAGAGGCACCGATGGTAGCACTCGGCATAGAAGAATTCGTAAGGACAACGCCCGAAGCAGCACCAGTGTCAGCAGCTATAGGACCCACTATAGCTGAGGCAGAGGCACCGATGGTGGTAATATGCAAAGTAACGGAAGGATTCAGGGCATCCACTTCTTTGACAACCGTCTCAGTTGCCTTCGGTACTGATACCTTCTTCCCATCATTCGTAGATTCCTTCAGGGGTCTCGTAGCAGTTCGACGACGTCCAGGCTTAACTCCCCTAAGAATCCTTTGAAAAACATAATTTTTCAACGGCTGCGGAACCTCCGAATTTCCCCCATATTCAAAATCCATCAGACCATGGCTGAGGTTTAGGGCACCTAAAGACTCTCCCTGCAGATAAGGACCCGTCTTACTCAGGAAACAAATAGAGGCAAGTATGAATACTTCAGGAAAGAACGTAAGAAAATATTTGTTACCTGCTGCATAGTCATCTCATCTGTTCGGGAACGCTTTAAGCTGCCCGAAGGCTCCACGAAAATACCCTTACCCTTCCCCGAAGACGGGCGAGATAACCCTCTATCTTCGTCAGAAAAGTGAATGGAGAACAAATGATGAGTCCGAAACTCATGACCTGCATCGAACTCGGTCCGAGGGAAGAATCGGCCAGAATTCTTCCAACCTCGGAGCACGGGACCTTTAAGGAGTACAGGTTCCGAGTACCAGTCTTCGTCCATAGAATAATCCAAGGACCCAGGAATGATATTTTTGCTACCTTCCACGGATCGAAAGCTGACCCCCCAAGGAGCAAACTCGTTGTCTAGGGTTAAAAAGGGCTCATAGTGTTTAAAGAAATTCTCAACAGTAAAATAAAACTTCGCTGTAGACCCGGCAGGGGAATTACTTTCGGAGCGAAGAATCCACTGGTTGATGAGGTAAATGGAGCTGCAAGTAAGCTGCATCACCCCTCGAGGTTTAGGAAGAGAGCAAAGGATACGAAGAAACAAAGGATTCGAAGACTTGTAAGGAGGAAGTAACCCTGCAGACATTTGATGGAATGTCACTAAGAGCCTGTCCTCGCCACATTGATACTCCTTGACCAGCTCTGGAGTCAATCTAGAAGAATTAATGGCTTCAATCTGAAAGCCCTCTCCTTTGAAGTCCATACCTTTCATCTTTAGGACAAGGGCATCCACCTTAGAAGAGGACGACATAGGAAAAGAAGACAGAAGAGAAAAAGTGATACTGCCGGCGACCGGAAGTTGCAGAGGCAATTTGGATCAGAGGACAAAGATGGGGAAAGTTCAAAAGAAATCAACTTTATGAAACAGTAAGAGGAGTAAAACAATGGGTCATGAAGGAAAACACGGGTAGAACGCCTGATACAAAGTTACAAATTGAGGGGTCTCACGGAAAGAAAGCGCCGGCGCCAAGGAAGATGGATACGAAGGGATTAAGGTATTTTTAGAGGGAGAACCAAAACTTAAATAGTGAAAGAGGAACCGGCGTTACCAGTCAGAAGGTAAACAGCCGCGAAAAGTGAAGGAGGAACGTGTCGAAAAACTCGTACCTGGCAAGTAGTGGGGATACTTGGTAAGGTAGAGGTGGCTAAAAGGGGAATTTCCTCTCCTCGCATCTTCGATACAAAGAAAGGAAAGAGGAAAACTGTGGAGGGTAAAACCCCTCGGGACACGTGTCAGAGATCTAAGAAGCAAGATCGCGCCAGAAGAAGTATCGGTGAAGCCTCGGACCAAACCGAAGAAGGGTGAGGCCGAAGACACCGAGAGAAGAACCGGAAGAAAAAGATCCGGACCTCATCTCAAAGGCCGAGGCCCTAGAGACGTCTTCGGAATACTGCCGAAGGAACCGCCTTACTCGACAGGGACTGACACCACCACGATTGAGTCCCTTGTCTTATTAGCTGTAAACCACCCAAGCTCGGCCTATATAAAGCGAGCTTGGAAAACATTGTAAGGGTTGGAATCTTTTGGGTGTAACCTAAGCGGCAAGAGAGGGATTAGGTTTGTATCTCCTCTAGCTCCTTAGGATGATAATCCATGTAGTTACAACACTGAAATAAATATCAATCTTTATGCGTTTAGTCTTTTGATTAATGCCTTCTTACATATCTTCGGTATTGTTCTTGAGGTCTTTGTACCTCGAATCATGTTTAAATAACTGTGTATGAGTGAGATCTGAGGGCTATAGAACATCATATACCTATGCAGATTTTATACTCGTACAGAGTTTGTGTCCGAAGTTGTTCTTTGCTGCCATGCCCGAATTGATTATTTGTGGAGTAAACTTCCTCTTTGTTGCTGCTTAGCTAGGAATCCGTGTCCATCGAGTCATTATTTGTCCTTTCGACTTTTCGCCATTTTGGTTTCTGTAGTGTACTCTGCTCCTTGTAAGTGAGTTTCTAGCTGAGTAGTTTTGTCGAGCTGTAGTTCATAATCCTTCATCCATTCTTTGTAAGTTCCGATGTATCTTCTCTTTGGTAAGACTATTCCAATAATTATCGGTACCTATAACTCAATAGCCAAGTGGATAAGGACTGCCAATGTATTATATAACTGACTTTTCCACCCAAGTGATGACCATATTATGTTTATTTTACTTAACGTTTATAGGAAATAAGAAATGAGCTTCATTGTAATGCCTTAAGCTAATTATCATGCTTATCTCTACAAGTGTTATCGAAGAAAATGAGTATAGCCTCCTATGGTTATGTTTAAATATCCGAACACTCTATAAATAGTATTAATATATTCACATAAAAACACCCTAGTAACTAAGTGAAAAGAGATGATAGGATAAATAAATAATTAGACTATAATCGACTCCTTTTCTTGCCGCTGTGACATTGTTAATAAAACCTAAGCTTTAGAAAGGACAGAGCAAGGTGCCATGCAGATAATTATTTTCACTAACCTTTTTTTTTTTTTTTTACAATATTTAGCACTACTTGACTGATGCAATCCAAATCAAGTTGCGACAGGCTATCTATGTAACTTTTTGATAGCAAGATCTTAACCAAAACTTGGTATTGATGTGAACTTTTGTTTCTCAAGGCGGGAGAAAGTTATTTGCTGACCTTCAGAAGTTAATCAAAGGATTAACGAGTTAAATTTTATCGTCTTGGTAGTGCCCTGTATGCAGAGACAGTTTTAATGATTTTGTGAAATGCAATATGATGCAGATCAGAAGAGGATAGAGGTTAAGAGTTCTCCCCTTTCATGCATAACTTATAAGTTTGATACGAAGTTGGTGGTCGAGTGACAAACATTGCCCCTTGTGATGTACTGGTGCTTGGATGAAAATCCGATGTTTAATCCCATGATACCTCGTTGGTAACTTCGATGCGTCTTTGTGGAGTTGATACGTTGTTGGTGATGGTGACTCAAAGGTGATGATCGAGGGTGGTGCTTCGATATGGAGACCGAGAACCATGCTCCGAGATTCAGACGTTGCGAGCTTCGAGATTTGCTGACCTTGACGTTGTATGTTACTCTTGTGCTGCGCCCCTGTCTCGAGGGTACTGTTGGGGTTCGAGGTAAGGTATTGATGTAAGGATGTCGAAGTTTGTGGCCGAGGTTGGCAGCGAGATTGCTAATGCCGAAGTCGTCTTTGGAACTGGTCCTTGTAGTGGTGGTGAGACTAATTTCTTGCGAAATGATAACTGGTTAACGAGAACTTGCTCTCGAATTTACTTCCATCATGCATCGTGCTGTTCTGTGAGATGTCCTTTCGATGCAGTTTTCTGGATGGTTGGTTATTTGGTGTGCTGGTCCGAAGTTGGGCTTCCGAGGGAGTCCTCGAAGCTATAATCAAAACTGCCATCGAGCTGGTTGTTGTGCCCCTTCATAAGAGTTTGCTTCGGAGCTTGTTTGTAGAATTCTAATCACCGGCCTTAAGTCATCGAAGGAGTTTGCTTCGGAGCTAGCTGTTATACTCTTTCCGAGAAAGATGCCGAAGTTGCCATGCGAAAAAGATGTCGAAGTTTGTTGTCCGAAGTTGAACTGTGTACTCACCGAGATTGGGTTGCTGATTTGATCCGAAGTAAACGTCTCGATGACCATAAATAAACTGCTCCGGGAATATTGCCTCTCGGGAATGCTAAGATTTTAGATGTACTGCTTCGAGACTTCGAGAGAGTTTGTTTTCTGCTTGCTTTGTTCATTGAGTTGAATGTTTTGTTCCGAGAAAAATGTTGCTGGAGAATATTGCTCGGAGGTCTTTGACGTCTTCGAAATTTAATCAGCGACGTTGCTTCGAAGCTTCTAACGTTGATGAAAATAGTAGATTACTCTGAAATTGTTGTTGTAGGCTATTATTGAAGTTTGCTATGACCGTAAAGAGTGGGTTTCCGTCGAAGTTGGGTTGCTTTGAGATTTGAACATCGAAGTTCGGCGCCATTGAGGTTGAGAAATCGAGGTTGTAGGCAAAGTTGGCATGGTCGTGGCGCCATTGAAAATATTTGCCTCGATACTAGTGCTGCTTGTGAAGTGTTTTCCTGCGAGATTACTGTAACGAGATTCTATTTCTCTCTTCGCAGTGCTGTTCGCAGTCATGCTTCGAGGAATTGATGAGGTGAGTTACTTCGATGTGTTGCTTGTGTTCTTATAAGTCATAAGTTTACGTTCCAAAATGGCAAATGTTTCCCTTACGCTTGCTTCCACTTCGATTTTTGCTGCTGAGGTGATTTAATACGATGCTGGTTTATGACTTTCGAAGTGGTACACGTGTTTCGATTTTTCCCCGAGCTAAGAGCATCAAACTATGAATCTTAATCAGTTTTTGCTGCAAATAACGATTCGATTGAGTGAGTGACCGTGAGTCAAAATATACTATAAGGAGAGTCCAGAGAGATTGCAGAGGTTATTAGAGTTTAGGAGTTTTTCCCTTTCATTTGTAGCTTGTAAGCTTTGTTCTGAACTTGGTATCTGGAGGGGACCGTTGTATGCTTTTATCGTGGTAGTGTTGTATTCTCTTTAAGAAGATTTATTCAATGGTTTATCTCGATGCTATGGCTGAGCTAATTGCCTTGAGATTATGGTCGTTGAGTTTTGATTTGCTTTGATCGAGGTAATGCGCTTTGAACGATCTAACTGCTGTGTTCTCTCCGAGAAGATTTCTTCGTGGGCTTATTTTATATTCTTCACTGGATGCTCCGAGGTTTGATGTCATCGAGTCTGTTATTCCATGTTCATTCCCATGAGATTGTTGAGATGGTTGCATCGAGCTGAATTATTAGCTCTCTCGTAATGGTATTGACCCTTGAGTTGCTTTCTTCATCAATCTGGATTGATGTGCCTCGGTGTGTCTTTCAAAATCACAGTTGAGTCATCGAAGGTGAGTAGATAGCCATCGAAGGTTGAATAGCTAGTGAAGCTTCGAGGTAGTTGAGCTGTGTATTCATCGAGAAGAGAATGGACTGCCATCAAAACTGTCATCGGAATAACCGTTGAAACTGGCATCAGAACTGCCATTGAAATCGCCATTAAAGTGGATTATTAACTGTTGTATCATTGATAGTATTGCTTCGAAGTTTTGAGCTTTGGACAGGTATGGTTGAGTTTGTGCCCTCGAAGTTGTGCCATCGACATTTTATCCAAGAGTATTGTATCGAGATTACGTATCGAAAAGAGTTGAATAAGCTGCTCCGAGAATTTTTCGTCGAGATTTGGCTTTCCTCCGAAGTGACTATGCAAAATGCCTGCATGCCTACTCAACGAGATGGACTGGTGACATATTTGCTAAAGTTACATTTAATGAATACGAATAGATTTCAGTCTCGAAGGCCTAGTTCAAGTTCAAGCTGGTCATCTTCTTCGAACGGCCTTAAAAGACGTGCATCTTAAACAAAAACACCCCCAAGTACTACAACTTTGTTGTATAGACGAAATTATCTTGGCTTGACTCCAATCGAGATTGATGAGATGGTGTGTAGTAATATGTTGCTGTGATATTCCTTCATGCAGTCAGCGACTCCTCTCTGGATGGCGACGACAGAATAAAGGTTGGCAAATGGTCTTCGATGTCACATCCTCAATATATAATTCAGTTCGGAGATTAAGAGATGAACTTTGGTGCATCGAGATGACTCCTCCATTGAGTCTCATTCTGATGGTACACCAAGTAGTATGTTGTTCCTGGTCTGGTCGACATACATGAGTTTGAAAGAGAATAATCCACTTAAACTTCTTATACTTCTTCGATGCTTGGTTGGTGTTGAACTTGGTTCTGACATCCAACACTAATACCGGTGGTTCTGTATCTTCGTTTTTCGAATTCTTGATCAAGTATTCCCCCAGCCGATGAAAACTTGTTGCAACACCTTGGTCCTCAGAGTTGGACAACTCTCCTCGTTCCTCTTCCTCGATATCTCCTGCTAGGAGTAACTTTCAAACTATCACAAGACTAATTCCACCTTCAGATGAATCTCGACTAATCACCGATTGTTTTGCTGTAAATTCAAATCAATTAAGTTAGTAAACTTTCAGTAATTTTTGTGTAACGTCAAAATCCCTAAATCAGTCTCAAAACGATGATAATGAAGTAATTTTTCAGAGAACTAAAATGGGTTTAACGATTTAAGCCTACTGATTGTAGATCTGTTAACGAAATTTATTTTAAATCAAGATTTTTGCTCAAACCTTCCACCCTGGGTTTTTAGGAAAGTTCATCATCAAGGATTTGCTTTAAAACTACCAAATCTTAGAGTTTACAGGCGAGATTTAAAGAAAGAAGAAGAAGATTTATCTTGTTTTTGGCGATGATTTTCCTGATTTCGTTTCTCTGTTTCTTCAAGTCTGAGTTGCAAATGATATCCATTGCTTTAAAATTGCTTTTTGTGACCATAATATCCTTGTAACGTTTTGCTTGACTGGATCTGATGGTGAAGCCGCTGGATCTTTTACTGTACTCGCCGGATCTGCTACCGGAACCAGTGGATCTTCATTTTTGTACCTCCAAAGCACAGGCAAACCGAAGTTATTTTAATCATCACAAGTTTCTAGCGCCAAACTGTGCGAGTGTAAAATCTGCTTATAGACTTTACTCCCAACAGCCAAAGAATCTTTAAACCACCAATAAGAACCCTAATCAAATAATCAAGGTGCAAATGTAAGGTAGAAGACACAAGATGTTTTTAACGTGTTCGGTGCGATGAATGCAACCTACATCACGAATTTATTATGTTCTTAGTGTTTGAGTACATAAATCTCCATTAGAAAAGAGTTCTAGATCTAGATCTAGTTTTAGGGGAAGAAGATGAGTAGAGGAGAAGAAGGTAGAGAGAGAAAAGTCAAAAGAATGATCCCTCTCTCCTAGGAGGTATTTCCTTTATATAGAGGAAATTTACATGATAATTACACAAGTGCCATTATCTTAGCTACCAAGTAAAGAAGGTCTTCGGTGCGCCTCGTCTTCTTTCATGTAGCGAGTGTATGTCGGTTTATCTCTTCGACAGACTTCTTCCTCGGGCTCGATCTTCACTTCGGGGAGGCTTTGGTCTCGAACTGGGTAGCTACTTCAGAGAGATTGGTGGATCGAGGTGGCATTTTCGAATGGTGGTCCATGGTTCGTAGTCTTAGTCTTCGACTCTCTTCGCGTTTATGATGTGCTATCTTGCTTCTCTTCTAGGATGATGACACGTGGCTCGTCCGAATTATGCCCCCACAAGAATATTGGCAAATCTCTTTCAAGTTGCAGAGAAATTATTCACTCCATGGAGAAAAATCTATCAGACATGATTCGAAAGACTGATAAACCAGGTATGTCCTCTACTAGAAGCTCGTGGATCCCTTTTAAAAGAAAGAAGATAAGTTCACGAAGTCCTATAGACAGGACCTTAGTGTCCCCTTCTCAATAAGAGTAAGGACTCTCGCTATTGGTAATCCTTGTAGCGAGAAAAAGTCTAAAATATGATTATGTTTAAACGATTTTTTTTTATATAGTGCATAAACAAATATTTACCTATTTTCTAAATAAGACAATAATCTATCATCTCTTACACTTGTTGAGCAATGATCTCCAAAAGAGATGTGTCCACGCTTAAAGGATTATGTGATCCTTTGTCCTGATGGTTTATGATCACCAATGTCGTCATCATAATTGTCTTACAACACCTATCTTATGTCTCCTGAAATTGCAGTGAGCCGAAACAAGATTTTATAATATAAGGGTGCTATCAAATCATATTAAAGGGTTCAAAATGTAATGACTCGATGTGGATGCCAACACCTTTCTGTGCTACTTCTAGAATTTTCCCCGCCTCTGGCTCCTAAGGCAAGAGTCGAGAACAGGATCCATGGGAATCACTATGAGAAAGCCAAAAGGAATATATGCTCTAATCATATTGTTGACATTTTAAACTTATTTGAGGTAAAAAATTGTCTTATGAGATGTACCCATGTGGTCACACTATGCTTAAAAAATTGTCATTTTTTACCTCAACAAAACTGTTGTTTAAAGGACGTTCACAACTTGTTATGAACGCAAAACCTGTCCCTTGAAAATCCTAAACTCTGTGTCTGAACCTTATATAAGATAGAGTAGGAAGGGTTATTTGATCAGTCCAAAAGAAGGAATTCTTTTCTCCTTAGAACTGGAACTGCAAGATGAACGAGAACACATGGAATGTCATTCTTCCTTCCTGTAAAAATATTCGAATTGAATCCTCAGACAGTGAATCTAGTATGACTCAAGAGAATAAAGTATTATCTGCTCAATGCTCAGTTTCATGCATCTCTGAAGAACAAAGAAAGGCATCCGATATGAAACTTGACGTTGTTCTTGAACACGTTTTAAGTTTAAGCAAGGAGTTTAACAAACTCACCAATCTCATCACTGACCTCACCTCAAGAGTAGCTGCTATTGAACAAGACTGGACTACCTATGAAGAACCAGAGAAGGAGGTAACTGAAGAATAAACTTTTTCTTTACATTATCTAGATGAGAAAAAATTTCTTTGTTCATGAATAAGAGGCATACTTGCCTAAGTCATCTTGACTTTAATTTTTATGAGTGATATGCTTAAATTGCATCTTTTTTATCAATTAATCGAGGTTATTAAATTAAAATCTTAATTGATGATTGCAATGCTTGATCTTAATTGATTATCTTTATGAATGTATTGCAAAACCATGAACTTGCTTTTTTAGCCATACTACCCGTTCGGGTAAAGCAATTCATCATAGATTATCAAAAACCATGCTTCTGACTCTTATGGCTAAGAGGAGACGATTTTTGATAATAAGGAACCTCCTAGACTACAATGTTGAACTCCGCTGGGAAGGGGTAACCTAATATTTTCTCTAAAGGCGATGGTTGACCGAAACTCTCTGAGAAAGTAGGAAGATTAAACCTTGAATTCCTATTTGACCGTAACTGGCTAGGAAAGAAAAACATATCTACAATTTCACTTGTGAAAATTGTACCCAAGATATTATCTTAAAACCTTGCTTGGGAAGGTAGTCGTGTTGTTCCTTATGGAATGACACATAATGGGGGAGAGTTCTTTTGAACTTGTGCTTCATGGGAATATCTTTTTGGGGAGTGCGGCTGTGGAATCTACGAGAGAATTGCATCTTTTTATTTCTCGTTTCAGGTATGTTTACCTTTGTCTACATTGATTATTGCGATTTTATGAGGATTCCTATATTTCTTTTCTTTGTCCATTTTATGACAAAAAGGGGGAGAAATCTTGTAGTAAGGGGGGGTAAAATCTTTCCATCTACTACGACAATTGTCTACGGCATTGTCATAGGGGGAGTAAAATCGATGTGCTTGTCATGGCATAATAAGAATTAGTGTATTGAGTAAGGGGGAGAACATATCAAATTGTGTAGTATCTTGAAGCATTGATGCAATATGCTTACCAAGTTTTACATACTACTCAATTGCATAACAAACTCTTGTTGGACTATGTCCTTCTAGAAACCAAGATGTGTGGTGACTTTGAGTTTGTTATCTCTACCTTGAATCTTCGCTTGCAGGAACACTTATCTGAAGACGCTGAAGATTACAAGAAGATCAAGTACATTATGGTTAAGGCTAAAAGATTTTACTTTTTGAATCCATATGTAAGATTGGTTTTTGTCACTAAAATTGACAAAAGGGGGAGATTGTTAGAGCATTGCTCGGTTGAACCCACTGATGTTGCTATCTCAAGTCAGTTGTCAAGTTTATGAGACAAAAACACAATCCTTGATAAGTTTACTCTACAACTCGG
>JAJJMA010010379.1:0-13012 GCA_023529015.1 Papaver nudicaule | reverse complement strand
GTAACACGGGGCGAGGCTCATGTACAAGTTGTTGGTAGCAATGGACAAACTGTGCTTGACAACAGAGTTAACCAAGGAGATCTCTTCGTTGTCCCTCAACACTTCGTTTCAACAATTAGAGCTGGAAACAATGGATTCGAGTACGTAGCTTTTAAGACTTCAGGTCAGCCAATGAAGAGTCCTTTGGTGGGTTACACTTCAGCTTTCAAAGCAATGCCAATTCAAGTTCTCGCAAATTCTTTCCAGATCTCTACCCAAGAAGCCCAGAACCTCAAGTACAACAGGGAGCATCACACCATGCTCTTGCCTCCTAGAACTGTTAGATCTTCTTAGATGATGAATCATATTATATATGTATGCATAAACATACAGAGGGCCGGAATCTTCTCCTCTATAATATGTACCGGAGAGGTTTCGCTATTTTCCTGAAATAATGTAGTTGCTAGTAATCAGTGTTGTACGAGTTAAATCTCAACCAAATACTTATAATGAGAAAAAAATCAAGCATCTATTTTTAATTTCAGTTTCTCGTACGTTATGGTTTACATTACCTGGCTAAATGTGGCCCCATTGGGGAGTATTTAGCCCCATGGAAATTTAAACCTATCCAATAGAGAAGGATATAATATGTCTAAAAATAGATGAAAATACTACGAATTATTTTCATAATTCTTTCTACTTCTGGTAGAGGAACCGTATATTTTTCCTTCTAATAATATTTCTCCTCCTTCAAAAAAAAAAAAAAAAAAAAAAAAAAGAAATCCTCTCAATTCAACTCAAAAAGGATTCTTCTTGAGAGTTTTTGGGTACTGAAAATCCATGCCATATGGGTTCGGCTCTTATTGACGCGTAATTTTAAAAGAATTCATCAAAATAACTTTCTTTCGATTAGTTTAGCATGAAAATGCAGCCAATCATCCAATTATAAAAGTCTCAATATAGTTAATAATTGTTATCTAGAATTTAAAGTTTAATGTAAGTAACTTTTGATATTTTGTGGATGTAACCTACCCAATATTATGGAGAAGGAAGATTTTGGATGACAGTGGTTCTTGATATGTGCACGTACGGTACAAAACTATTGCAGCAAATAGTAAAAAACTATTGCAGCAGAGTTCTTATAGATTACACTTCTAATAACCGAAAGGTCTGAATCAAATTTAGTCAAAGAAGTACAAAAAATTTATAATTACTACTATTAGGTACTTATCTTTCCGTACCACTTTGC
The DNA here is from genome assembly GCA_023529015.1 of Papaver nudicaule. Classification (NCBI taxonomy): domain Eukaryota; kingdom Viridiplantae; phylum Streptophyta; class Magnoliopsida; order Ranunculales; family Papaveraceae; genus Papaver; species Papaver nudicaule. Next base: position 11,784 of record JAJJMA010010379.1, on the reverse strand, counting down.
AAACTGAAACAGCAAATTGATGTCACTCTTGAAGTCAAGGTCGCTTGTGTGCGCCTCCACTCTCTTCAAGAGGTCCTCGATGAGGGAGTCACAGGGGTTGATCACCATTGTCTTACCACCCAAGCTTGAGTCTCTTAGGATACAAGGAGAGTTGTTTGTCAAGATTGCGAGCTCAACGTGATCCACTATATCACCTACTACTTCTTTTATCACACCACACAAATACCTACACTTATCCGTCGTCGATCTCAAATTCTCCTCCTCCTCCCTTAGCTTTTTACGTGTCGTTTCGTCATAGGCTATGCTCTTTTCATACTCTTCTATGGCCACTTCTAAGTAATTCTTTAAATCATATATTTTCTTTCTAAAGTTATTGGAATTCTTCCGAATTGTTTTTGCATCGACCATCTTCTTTTTGTTCATAGCTAATAGTTGGTTGATTTCCTCAAGGCCATTTAGGGTATTGTAACCAAGAACAAGATCATACCAATATTGGTTGTTCTTTGAATATAAATCTTTGCCTTCCTCCTTTTCTTGAATTCCAGGGAATTTGCGGAGAATCTAGCTCTTTGTGCTCTCGACAAGATTTAGAAGTGTTTTGTCGCAATCTTTGCCGAATTCACAAAGTTCAACATAAATTAGCTTAACCGCGTCTAATCTTTGTTTTAGTTCCATACCATCAAAAGTGCGAACTCCTGCATGCATCTCACTCCAATAACATGATGCCTCCGTGACAACACTATCAATGTCATCCATGGATAGCCAAGTAGTATACTTATTAATAATTGAAAGCATACTTTTCTCCGTACAAGAAAATGATGGTTGTTGTACCGTGAAACCCATGATCAATCCTCAGTTTTTTTTATCTGTAACACGAAGAAAAAGATAAATGGAACACGAAGAAAAAGATAAAAAAAGAAGAAGCAGCATATGTATATATATATAGAGAGACCTAATTCAGAAAACATACCCCTATTTCATAAAGCAAAACTCCAAAGAATCAATTGGATCAAATCTTATAGGGCAGAAAAAAAGAAAAAAAAACTCAATAGGGCAGGTAGACGATCACAGTTGTTCTAGTTTTTATTTGGTTTGATATAAATCACAGAAACATTGAAATCGGAATCAAGAAACTCACCTATGCAAAGGGCAGGTAGATGGTTACAGAAGGAAGCGTTCTTTAAAGTTTCTTTCACCACAAGGATGGATGGAAAGATGAATGGATACCGACTGCTTATATATGAATGGGTTAGAGAAGTTGAGTTCTTATATATATGCGATAATATCTTTCTTTGAGTTGTGAATGAGAAACCCTAGAAGGCAAGAACTGTGTGAGAACTAATATATCTGAGTGTCTTTAGGGTGTAAGAATATGTTTTCTTTATCTTGTAACAGAATAATATTTCTTCTCAAACAACTTTTATTTCCCAACAACTTTTATTTCTCAAAATCTTAGATCTAAAATCTCACATGGTATCAGAAGTTGCTCAAGGGAAATTTTGATTTTCTTACTTCTTGATCCTTTCCGCTGTAACTTTTTCTCTTCTGCTTTTTCTTCTCAACATCTTCTCACAAATTTCTTACCATTCTATCATGGACAATTTACCTTATCTTCAACATATCTCCTCTCTTTGTACTGAGAGTTTTTCCTGTTTTGTTTCTTGTACTCTATTCTCTGATGGGTCAAATTACTTACAATGGAAAAATGATTTTAGATCTGTCCTTACAGAGTTTGACTTGTTTGGATTTCTTGATGGTACTATTGAAGCTCCATCAGAGTTCTTGCTTACTGATGAATCTTCTGTTACTAACACAGAATACTTAGTCTGGCTGGATGTAAATCGATTCTTACTCTCTTGTCTTTCATCTACTGTTAGGGATGAACTTTACTCTTCTGTTCTTATGTTTAAATCCACAGCTTCTGAAGCTTGGATTTCTCTGGATGACCTCTTTTCCTCTACTACTGATTTGAATACTTCAACTCTCTGTGGTCAATTACAATCTCTTAGCCAAGGTAATGCTTTATCACTGCTCTAGTTCAGGATTTCCGTGATATATGTCAACAATTAGCTAATTTGGGTGAGTGTCTCAGTGAAATTGATCTTTTAACTCTTCTCTTAAAGTCTCTTAATTCAGATTATGTCAATTTAGTTCAATTTCTTCGATCTATTTTACATTGTGTTTCTCTGGATAATGTCTTTCATACCCTGCTGGCCTATGAAGATTGGCTTCAAGCAGGGTCCATTGGTTCATTTGATTTTGATCTTCATGTTCCGTCTGATTGCTCTTTATCTACCTCACCTAAAGATGATGGGACAGATTTTGATACTACTCAGTGTCAGATATGTAATGCTATTGGTCACACTGCAAGCAATTTCCCATCTAGATTTGTTCAATTGTCATCCTCAGTGGCATCAAAGGGGACAAGCTGTGACTCTACAAATTTCTCTCAATCTACACCAATACAAGCTTTTGTTGCTTCTCAAGCTGTATCCACTACAGATGAACAATTTTTCTTGAATGATGATAATCTACTATCACACTGTGAAGTTATACTACCAGAATTCTTAAATCAACAATGTACATCTTCTATCTCAACCAAGAAATATGTTTCTAGATATCCTATTCATGAAGCTTATCACACTAATATCTCTCCCTCCACCTCAATACCCAAATCATTCAAAACAGCTTCACAAATTCCAGTTTGGCAGACATCAATGAAAGAAGAGTACACTGCATTGATTGAAAATGAGACTTGGGAACTAGTTGAAAATGATTCCTGTTTTAATGTTCTAGGCAACAAGTGGGTTTTTAAAGTGAAACTGAGGTCTGATGGTACTGTTGAAAGATATAAAGATAGGTTAGTTGCTAAGGGCTATGATCAGGTTGATGGGATAGATTATTTTGAAACTTTCAGTCCTGTGGTCAAGGCAACAACAGTAAGAACAGTTCTAACTCTTGCTTTATCAAAACAATGGGTACCAAGGCAATTGGATGTATCCAATGCCTTTCTTCATGGGAACTTGACTGAAGCTGTTTATATGACACAACCAAAGGGTTTTGAAGATCCAACAAGACCTAATCATGTTTGTAAATTGAAGAAGAGTCTATATGGGTTAAAGCAAGCACCTAGGGCTTGGTTTGAGAGATTCTGCAGTTCTCTATATGCCTTTGGATTTTCCAGGTCCATTTGTGATCATTCTATGTTTGTCTATCAAATCCCCACTGACATGGCCATTCTCCTTCTCTATGTTGATGATATCATTTTGATTGGATCCTCTCCAGCTCTGTCTCACAAGATTACTGCCTATCTTCAACAGTACTATCCTATGAAGGACCTTGGTGCTCTTCACTATTTTCTTGGTATTGAAGCAGAATTTCTGTCCTCCTCTGAACTCTTATTAACTCAAAAGAAGTATGCTGTTCAACTATTACAGAAATTTGATCTTCTAGATTGTAAACCAGCTAAAACACCTGTAGCTAGAGGTCCTAAACTCTCTATATCTACTGGCAAAGTTCTAACAGATGCTTCAATTTACAGAAGTATGATGGGAGGTCTGCAATACCTTACCATGACAAGACCTGATATCTGCTTTGGTGTAAACTATGCAAGTCAATTTATGCATAAACCCACTACTGATCATCTATTTTTGGTTAAAAGAATTCATCGATTTGTAAAGGGAACTCTCCATTCTGGTGTTCTGCTTCGAGGTGGTGATACTAAAACATTAACAGCTTACTCGGACTCAGATTGGGCTGGATGCCCTGATACTAGACGCTCCACTTCAGGCTTCTGTGTTTTTCTTGGAGATTCTCTCATCAGTTGGTCCTCTAAAAAGCAACCTACTGTTTCAAGATCTTCAGCTGAAGCTGAGTATAAAGCCATGGCGGTTGCTTCAGCTGAAATGGTTTGGATCTCCTTTCTTCTTGATGAGCTCTCTGTCCCTGTCTTAAAACCATTTTCTCTTTTCTGTGACAACACATCTGCAAATAGCCTGGCAAACAATCCAGTTTTTCATGCTAGACTATCATTTCATCAGGGATTTAATCAGTGCTTCTTTCCTTGTGGTGAAATACATCCCTACTGCAAGACAAGTTGCTGATTTGTTTACCAAGGGACTGCTGCTTCCTGTTTTTCTTTGTTTGGCTTTCAAGCTGATGTACTACAAGGCCTATCAGCTTGAGGGAGGCTGTGAGAACTAATATATCTGAGTGTCTTTAGGGTGTAAGAATATGTTTTCTTTATCTTGTAACAGAATATTTTGCTTCCGTTTCTTTTCTTCTTTTCCGTTATTCATGCTTTGTCATGTCTGTGTTGCTTTTATATCCCTGTCTGTCTGTCCTGTAATCCTTATCATTTCTTAATATCACTGATCAAATATTTCTTCTCAAACAACTTTTATTTCTCAACAACTTTTATTTCTCAAAATCTTAGATCTAAAATCTCACAAACTGAAATTGAGTTTCAGAAAGTTTTCTTTTGTGTTGGGGGATACCGACTGCTTATATTTATATGGTACAAGCATCTCACCCGGTGCATACGCACCGGCAGTGTCTAATTAAATTCTTACGGAGTTGCAGTATATGTTTACCTAGATGAACTTTGTGCAAGAAGTATGGATTTCTATTAATATTAAACTTTGAGATTTGCCAATAGTTACCTGTGTTGAAATTTGCGTACTGATTCAAGACCTGCAACTGTTCTTTGGATTACCTCATTCTCGCCTAGGATTTTCAGTATACATTATGTAATAGATACTCTCTTACCATTTCTTCAAAACACGTACCTTTAATTTGAACTTGCTTCTTGTATTAAAAGTCATTGGCTATTCACAAAAAATGAAAATGATTTGAATCTTCAATTTTGTGTAGCATAGGTATCCAAGCAGATTTTCATCGATCCATAATGTGTTGTTAGGAATGCAACCTTTGAAACTTGAATAACCTACCATGTCTCTTGATTTTTCTCTATATTAAGTTTCATTCTTTAATCTCTAAAATCTTTCTTTTTTTCTCAATAGCGCCTCTTGCACAATCTCAACACAACATTTCGATCTCCTACAGAAAACATAACAGTACCAAATTCATTACTAATCACTTGTTAATTACTGTCCTCATCACCTCACATGACTTACTAAGACCATCGATCTTTTAATCCTTTCATACATAGTTCTATACTGGACGCTGGTAATTTATATACAACAAGCACTAATAGATTCATAACCCACATGAATGACCAGAACATGTTGCTGCACATTGTGTCCTGCTGATTTGCCAAATCTCTTACTTCCTCCAATTAATGGTGATGATGACTCCAGGTTCCTTCTTAAACTTCCCATTGTTATTTATAATAGCCATTTAATCTCCACCTGTACCTTGAGAATTTTGTGTTTCAGGAATTGAAACCACTCTTACCTTGTAATCACCGATGTCTGATAACACTATCGCTTATTGACATATATACACTACTACGCACCCCGTACTGCGTTCATACAAAGAACTGTATGCGTGATGCGTGATGAATATCATCAGAGAAGAGGCTCCAAGACCGATTTTCAAAGTTCTCCAAGATTTTGTATTTCCCAAAACAGTAACAGTGTTATGAACTTACCGAATTCCCAAATTGCTGCCTATTCCAAAGCCTCAGTCCTCATGCCAATCTATGTCATCAGCCATTGTTCTAGTATTTTGGAGTGCAAAATAGTGGGGTTGTTGATTACGCTGTTGATTGCATGTGTATTTTAATAGTAGAGAGAGTTGTGAGTGTGTGGTACGCATGTGTGCCAGCCTGTTATTGTGAGTGTGTAGTGCACTTGTGTGCCAGCCTGTTTCCAACCGTGTGAGAGTTGAGAGAGTCGAGTCCAGTTCTTTATATACTGCTGTCCAGAGTCTGTAACATTTTATCTTTCTCTATTCAATCAATTGATTCAAACCGCAGCAATGTAGATATCCGATTATGGATTGTCACTATGGTATCAGAGCTATGGGCCTAGTATGTGACATAAGACCCGTAAGACCTGTAAGACCCGTAAGACCCAAGATGGCAAAGGGCAATAGGCAAAGGGCAACCATACTATTCCACATTGTAGAGGCCTCCTGCCCTACATGTGGAGGGGGCATGTTGGAGACCTTAGTCCCACATTGCTTAGACCCCTAACTAGGATCCTACATATAAGCATGAGGGCCACTCCACTCATTGCCAATTGGTTTTGAGTGTGAAGCCCAAGTGTTTCTATCATGGTATCAGAGCAATGTAGATATCCGATTATGGATTGTCACTATGGTATCAGCGAGTTTTGAAGTCTAACGACGACGATCCTCGGCCTGATTCGAAGTTTCATCATCAAAACCACCATTAAAGTTGATTTTCTGCTGCTGCTTTGTTCTTCACTACGATTTTCCGCTGCCGATTCAATCAAACATCAATTTGCTGATGCAATTAGGTCAGGTTTCTTGAAGTTAGGGTTTGTGTTGATTCAAGTGGTTCTTGAAGATTTGAGTGAGGTTTCTTGAAGTTAGGGTTTGGATTTCATGGAGTTTTGGTAGAAATTAGGGTTTGGTTTCGATACCTGCTACGTCAACAGACAGAATCAAGCATGAACTCGTGTCTGAAAATCGTTCTTCTCCCTTGAGCTCTTGGTAAATTAATTTTTCCGTTTCGGTTTCGTCGGAATTTGATTTTTCTACCTCAACTGTTTAGATCGATTCTTTGCTGGTAATCTCGATTTCAACCTTTAGATTACTTCAGATAGGACTTCTTGTGTCCAATTTCTGGTTCACTGCAACTTCGGTTATCCAATTTCAAATTCAACCTCAGTTTTTCATCATAATTAGTTGTTTACATCTAATTTCTTTATCAAGTCTTGCTTGTCTTGATTCCTGATGCTATTTGGTCTGAGTGTGTTTGATTCTACTACAATGCGATGGTTAGATGATGACTTAATTCCATTCCACTAGATAGTGAAGTTATTTCTTAAAATCAGTAGAAGGTTGTGATGTTGTGGGTGAATATGTTGCTGCCTAATTGTGTTTTAAGGCTCATCTTCATACTGCAATGCTCAATTCTTACTTCACGTCAGCCCTCACCTATGATTACATAGATGTGTTGAAAGTCTTGTGTGTCTAACGATGTTGCTAAGTGCTGGATTTCGGATTGGAGTCGACGGTGCACTGATTCACAAATTGGAGTTCTCTTTGTTGTGTCTGCCTATATTTCAGTATGCAGCCAGTGGTTTCAGTTTGCATATGTGCTCAATATGCAACCTGTGTTACTTCTATTTTCCTGTTTGAATAATACAAGGTGAAACTACATCTTCTCCTTCATTGTGGATTTCCTTTATGTTTCGTTATTGTGTGAGTGAATAACAAAAGAAGACTGTGGTGTTTTGTTGCTGGTAATGGATGATTCATCTTTGCTGAGATTTGCAATTTGGTTGCTCGACAAAAGTTGTGTATGGTGCTGATTTTTGGGTACCTAAATTTGGGGTGAGTGGTGCATATTTCTACTGCTTCTATGTTGAGAGAGAGGAGTTTTTTGAGCTGTTGTTGTTTTGGTATTACTACTTCTGCATTATTACTGAGCTACAACAACTACTTCGTCCTGCACCTACATCAGCTCTATCTCCTGGCTGCAATGAGATTTCAGCTCAATTCTTATCATGAATAATGGTGCTTTGCATTGAGCTACAATGGTGTGTGGTCTACATCAACTACAACTACTGTCAGCTTGTTTTCTGCCACTACTACAGGAGTTATTTCTCGAATTTGGGCATATCTTTATTTGGGCATATCTTTGATCACCTATTACTATTGACTGCGACTACAAATTCTGGACTGTTTCTACTGCACCTATCATTTCTACAACTACTACTGTCAGCTATCTTTATGCCAACTACTGCTCACTCTCAAGAAGATTACAGGGTTATGATCTATACTACTGCTGAAACCTTACAGGGATGTCAATGCCGCATGCTGCACCAAGTATTTTTTGGTGTCTGCATCACCTTCTACTGCTGCACCAACTCACATCTCATCCAACTGCTGCAACTTGCCTGCCTCTTACGCCTGCACCTATTATATGATGCTCCTGTTATACATTGTTTACTGCACCATCACCTACTTCTCTGCTGCCCCAACAACAACTCCTGACTTACTGCTCCAACTGGTGGACTCAAGTTCTTATGCTGCTGATGCATGATTTCTAAGGGTAGAGAGAGTTGTGAGTGTGTGCAATCTCAAGTTCTCTTTACAGACCACTTGTGATTGAGGGAGGGTAATAGTAGAGAGAGTTGTGAGTGTGTGGTACGCATGTGTGCCAGCCTGTTATTGTGAGTGTGTAGTGCACTTGTGTGCCAGCCTGTTTCCAACCGTGTGAGAGTTGAGAGAGTCGAGTCCAGTTCTTTATATACTGCTGTCCAGAGTCTGTAACATTTTATCTTTCTCTATTCAATCAATTGATTCAAACCGCAGCAATGTAGATATCCGATTATGGATTGTCACTATATTTATATTGTTTCCAAACGATATCTAAATGTTATGATTTGGTGACGGTTAGAAAAGACAAAGTGTAAACCTTTTGGTTTTGGTTAGGTGACCTTTGATTATAATGGACAGTTAACATAATTCTCTTCTGAGCAACAAAAAAGTTGCCTGATAGGATGCCAATCGCTAGGGATACGATGGTGGCCAACAGGCGCATTCTAAGTGACTTTTGGGTTGTTGGACTCTTTCTTATAAGAGGAACCAATCATAGAGCGATGACAGGGATGATGTTGCTGACATGGGTTCACCAAAATGCAGAATTAACCTAGTGACGACATGTGGACATTTGGGTTGTGCTATTATATATAAAGATATGCGAAGGATTAACTTGTTTCCTAAACCAAACCCCCTTTCAATCACAAGTCCTTTTCCCATATATTGCGCGTGTCTCAAAGTGGCTTAAAGTGTTTTTTTGTAAACCAAACTGCCTCGTGGTCAAAATTTGTACCTCGTGGTCATGGGATGAACCCATTTATTCCTTTTTGGACTGACTTTCGGCCCTTTCTAACACCTATAAATACTTGCGATGCGAGGCAGTTTTAAGTTCAAACCATTGAAAAAGGAATAACAGTTCTCTTCGGTACCTTAGGTTTTCAAGGATGAATTTTTTCTCAAGCCTTCCGGAAGAGATGCAGGTAAATATCCTTGTTAAGTTACCTGTGAATTACATCTTCAGTTGTAGGTCTGTTTGTAAGGTATGGAATTCTCTACTTCATAACCCTAGCTTTATCAAGAATCATCTTAATCATAGTATCCAAACTTACAAAAACAATCTTAGGCTGATGGTTATTCATTACGATCCTAATAGTCACTCGAGTCATGTCATTCACCCCACTGATTATGCTTCAACATTATCCTTCTCGTCAAGAAAACAGGCGGTAGACTCTCCTTTCAAATTTAACAGGAATAATATCGTTGAAATTTTGGGTTCGTGTAATGGTATGGTTTGTTTATGTGTTTATCGCAAGTTTTATACGAGTGTCGTAGAGGATATTTCTATATGTCATTGGAACCCATGTACTGGAGATTATCAAATATTACATAAGCCAACATTCCATGTTGTTTCAAGTATGGTCATGGGGTACAGCATTGGATGCGGATTTGGTTTTGGTTATGATTTTAAGATTAACGATTACAAGTTAGTATGTATCTCATGTTTTCAAGTTTCCGTCTATACATTAGGATCGAATTCATGGAGAGAAACTCAAACCGAAAGCGCTTATTACAGCTTTCCTAGTGGAAGACCAACTGTTGGGTTGCTTTATAATGGTGCGCTTCACTGGTCATGGCAAGAAACTTCGAAACCAGTTATCGTTTCTTTTGGTATTAGCGATGAGAAACTCATCGAATTGCCATATCCAGAAGCATATCGTAAGTAGAGGTGTAAAGTGTGCCATGCCAGCACGTTAATGGCACAGCACAGCACGCTAAAATTTGGGCACAGCACAGCACGGCACGCGACAAAGCACAGCACAGGCACAGCACACTAGCTTAGTGTGCTGTGCCGTGCTTGACTAATCGGCAGCACGGCACAGCACAGCACGCGGCACGAACAAGCACGCGGCACAGCACAGCACGCGATAAAGCACAGCACAGCACGCGGCACAGCACAGCACAACACGTGGCACGGCTAAGCACGACACAGCATGTGTAAAGCACGACACAGTGCACTACATTACATGTGTATTTCACACAAAAATGAAATCTACCTAGTTATTACCATTATGTTTTTGTTATTTTGATTAAATTTATGACAATACATAATATCTAATTTTATTAAGTGATAAAAAAAATATTTAGAAATGTAATTGATGTTGTAAATGTGTCTATTTGACGTTCATTTGATAGAAAACAAATAACGATACAATTGTTATCACATAAAATTCAACTTATGTTTTTTTTTTATTAATAAAGTTGTATATTATGCAATATATAATATTAAATACAAAATTTTAATTAATTTTTTCAAAATTTATTATAATTAACTTGATAATTTATAAGCTTATAAGTTATTTAAATATTTAAAAAACATTTTTTTAGGATGACGTAAATTTAGTGTGCTAGCACAGCACGGCACGGCACAGCACGCTTATTCGTGTGCCATGCCCGTGTGCCATGCCGTGTTTTGCTTTTGACTAAAAAAGCACAGCACGGCACAGCACGTTAAAATTGTTGGCACAGCACAGCACGACACATAGCACGTAAAAGCACGCCTTCGTGTGCCATGTGCCGTGCCGTGCCGGCACGTTTTACACCTCTAATCGTAAGTATACCTTCTACAATACAAGATTGGCAGTTTTAGAAGACCGCCTTTGTTTAGTGTGTAGTAAAAATCTCGTCGGGGTTGATATATGGGTGATGCAAAATTATGGAGTGACGGGCACTTGGACTAGACTCTACACCACCACAACCCCTGAAACGCTTTTCTATTACCATTACTTGGAGCCGATTTTGTCTTTTAGAAATGGTGAGATATTGATGAATGCTCGCGGACAGTTTTTTCTAGTTAACCCAAGAAATGGAGGACTTATCATGACTTACGGCTGAAGATCAACTTGTCTGGAAGAATGAACTTACAGTTTGAGACACGATTAAGAAGCTTTAAGAAGAAGAACAAGATTAAGGTAAAAACATCTCAGTTTAACCGTACTATCAGTTATACTCCTATGTGACAGTGGTTTTTCTGATTGACATCTCTCTTTAGATGCAATTCTGCTTCAGCCAAGTTAAGTGAGCACGAAGTTATCGATTTGTTTTACTTTTTTTTTATGGTTCCTTTCTTTTGTAATTTTTCGGGTTCTTATAAAAAAAAATTATCTACATTGCCTACCCGCTAACTACATGCGTATCTTTGGCTGCCCTCAAGCTAGACTTTTCTCGCCTTGCCTCAGGGCAGGCAAAGTTTTTGTTATATACTCCCTCCGTTTCAAAAAAATAGGCATGTTTGACTTTTTTCCAAAAATTAAGGTATGTAATGAACTAACGATTAGAGATTTTTTTATTGTTTTTTCTTTATAATTGGTTTATTGTTGACAAGTGTCATGGGGTAATAAGAAAAAAAATTAAAAAAATGACTATAATGTTGGTTTTATTAAGGTTTTTAATTTTTGGTCAAAGTCAAATGTGCCTATCTTTTTGAAACGGAGGGAGTAGAACTTAAGGATCTATAGAACTTAAGGATGTTTGGAACTTAAGGATCTCTCTTCCCCAATGGGTTCCACCAAACTCGAACTTTGTTTCCTT